>JAQFZC010000190.1:0-68878 GCA_034695205.1 Dicyrtoma fusca | reverse complement strand
TCCCACGATACTCAGCACACAAGAAGCAACTAGAAGTCAATCAGTCAACAAAAGAGTTTCTGTTTTTATTTTTATTTCATTAAGTACCTAGTTATAAGTACTTAATAATTTAAATGAGTTGCTGCCGTTCAACATTGTGTACATTTTTTAAGAATTAAAACAGTGGTGACAAAGGGAACATATAGTAAGTTGATCATTTAACTGCCTTTGTAATGGAAACATTATAAATTAAGTTGTATGTATGTACTAAACCCTAATTAATTATTTTGGTTTTGCTGCTGATAATAATACATTTTAATCAAACTTTAATCTAGTTTCAATCGTACTGTAAAAATTTAATTTTGAGTGAACTGACAAAAATGTATATATTTGCACTGCTATTTTCAGCTGACGAAGAAAATTTCTTAATAAATTCGAAACCGGTCTATATTTTCCCCGGACAAAGCCTACTAGTGTCTATCTCCAATCATTCAACTGTAATTCAAATTCATAATTAGTGGTGGATGAAGAGTCTTACTACTTAGTAGTTCATTTTGAAGGTACTTGATTATATGTATTAGGTAAATAATTTACAATGCGATTCATTTTCTAAAACTTAGGCATTTCATTTTAATTAAAAAAAGTAAAGTCTCGGGTAAAGTTCGCTTGCTAATTTAGTTCCAAGCTGCGCGTTGCAACATACCCCGACAGCGGGAATTAAGTGTTTCCACTTTCCAGTTTGCCATGTAAGTATGTATGTAGATCCAACCATCCAACATCATTTCCCGTAGCAGACCCGCAGACGAGGTCTGCACAGCCCAGAGCTCTTGAAAATGTATTGAGGGGAAAGAAAGTTGGGAACTTGTAGATATAACCGTTGAATTTGGGCTGTAGATTCTGAATTTTTATATAGATTCAATACTTGTATGTCCCTACATCCGATTAATGACGTTCTCATTTTGGATTATCAACTAAATTTTTTACTACTAGGCGGTATATTTTACCGAATAGCGGTGACAATGTAAATGCATTATGCAATACCACCAAATACAGGTATTCCGGTAAAATATACCAGCTTATCGGTAAAAACCTAAAACCTATAGAAATCTCAGTAAAAGTAATTATTGTTACCAGAAGCCGGATTTCTCAGAGGAAATGTACCTCTTTAAATAAATATAATATATGTATTTGTACCTGCTCGTATTAAATTATTTTAGTAGATGTCCACATTAAATGTACGTTTTTTAGCAAGACCAACCAACTATCCAAAGAATTATCCATCAAAATTTTTACCGACTGTTCTGTGATTTTATTTATTTGATTGTACTGATTGATATGAATAAAAAACACTAACTAACTAACGAATGGATACACCTGATCTGAACCCTTTATATACCTGAGTGCTCTGGTCTGGGATATAACTTATAAATTTAAAAGCGCATTTATTTGTAAAATACAGTACAATTTTAAATGTTTGAATGTAAGTACCGATGTAAAATAAAGGGACAAAAGCACTAATCCATTAGTGATCATTACTAATATGATCTAACTGTGTCAGTGATCTCACTAGTTCGAGAATTATTTGGGGATGCTGATCTTCTGATGCAGCAAGGCAAGCAGTACTAACTCAATGGTTACAGTAATCCATCCAAACAAGTTCGATGATCAGTCTGTCCGTCACCGGCAATTTACAAAATTATCACACGCTTCTGTACATGTGGTTGAATTCCATTCTGTCGGGCCTGTAGAATGTTAATGTTACTGTCCGGTGTCAACTTGTAATTTTGAGTTTAATTGTTGATTAGTGCATTATTAAATATTTTAGTACTCGTGCTTCGTTTAATACTCGAATGGAAGAGGAAATCTAGTGGATGAAGACCTTGAAGTAAGTTGGTCAGCTAATTGTAATCTAGCGATATAAATTGCGTGTTTTAGAAGACGGAGCTTTGTCTTATGCATTCGTTCATACCTCATCGTTCATGGTATCGTAGGTGGCTCACTTCTGTAGCGATTAGCGATTCGGTCAATTCGGTGCACCGGGTAGGGTGTCACGTCACGGTCAGGTATTTATCCAGACCACGTTCGGTCTTTCATTCTGATAACTAATTATCATTTTCGACTGTCACTGTCATACTATTAATTTGTTGAAACTGAATTGTAGGTATTCGTAAGTAAGTAATCGATTATTATAATTTAGTCTTATCAATAATCGACAAAATTAAGTAAAAACTGAAATACCTGAAAGTGGCTCTCATTTATAGCAATCCTGCTATCCAGTAGGGGGACCTATGTTGTAAGTATTAGTTATAATGAGTTGGTAAATAATTAATGTCTATCGTCTGTTGTTTGTAGAAATAGAAGTTGATCGGTGACCTGTCATCAGAGGAAACACGTTGCAACGTTGCAAGTTCTCCATCATCCTTGGAATCTCCATCCCTTGAGTTTTTCCCCTAGCTTAATTACTAACAAGAATATTGCAACTTTCAGACGTCAATCATTTATACAATGGGAAGAAAGGATTTTGAGGGCCTGTATGAACAAAAATTAGCTGAAGAAGCAAAGTCTGCTAAAAAGGTTAGGGAGCTTCTGCCTATCAAAAGCAATGGGCTACTTCAAGTTCAAACTGTAGAAGTGGAGGAAGCTCCCGAGCCCGAATATGAATTGGCCAGTTTTGCGAATACTTTAATTGAAGAAAATAAGGGGGAGCACGAGCAAGAAAATAAAGTCTATAGCACAGCAATGTTGCTGGCAAATCGACGACATAAATTAGCAGATTATAAAATCAAAATCGGAATTTTATCTGCCTCATTTTTGGAAGATCCGGAGAATAGAGTAAGTTTTTACACCCAATATTACCCTATTGTGAAGGCAGATTGTTCAAGTAATCAAATTAAATTAAGGAATCGCGACTAAACTTTCATACCATACATATATAACTAAGCGCACAGAATAATCCATATTGTAAATTGTTTCAAAACAATTTGTTTCTGACACATGCTCCGTTTTTAATTGTTAATATACGCAGGCAGCCTATATTGCGTGATCAGCTGTTTAATGTGGCTTTGGAGTTCTACATATTATGGAATTATGGACTTTTGGCGTGACTTAATAAGTTATAATTTAATTTTTGCAGTTGAAGAATTTAGACAGTTTGTTAGCTATGCTTGAAGTAGCCGACCCTGCTATTGCCTTAACGATTCCTAAGTTTGCCGCAGTCTCTCTACTGGCGGTTTTCGCAGACGTACTTCCGTCATACGCAATTAAGCATCATAATAAGCTTGGTGTTAAGTGTAAGTAATTTTATTTCTTGTATTTGCATGATCCAATAAAATTAAATTGATTTGGCAGAGAATCTGAAACATTTATTTTAATTCTAGTAAAGAGCGAAACTAGAGAGCTTCAGGGTCACGAAGCTCAGGTTTTACGAAGGTACAAAACGTATCTTCAACGACTAGAGAAAATCGTCGGTCGTCATACTCAGAGAAGGAAGCCCTCTTCGTTGCCGTGCGAGGTACCTTGTCAAACAGCATATTTATTAGTGTTTGCCAGCTACAGATAAGTGAAATTTGTGTTGACTGTTGGCGAAATTTTGCTATGTAATCTGATACAATATTTCCAGGCCGAAGCCAAATTAGGAAGAGTCGCACTGGATTGTATGTGCAAAATGTTGGTGTCTCATCCGTACTTTAACTTGGCTACTAATATCGTAAACTTCGTAGTTCCATTTCTGAACAATTGGGATGAGAACGTGAGAAAAATTGTTCACGATGCAATTCGTTTAGTATTTAAAAATGATAAAAGAGGCGAGATTTCTAATGAGGTGAGTGCACTTTCGAAAATTTTCTGTATTTGAACTATTTTAAGTTTGTTTTATTTGCAGCATTTTGCTGTATGTAGTATATTAACTTGCTCGAGCTACACTAACGTTGCTTATTTGTCTTCAGGTTGTACGTAGAATAAATGTTTTAGTTAGAGCAAAGGTTGGGAAAGATACCTCTGGACAAGTACGGCGAGAAGTGCTGGATGTTTTACTAGCTCTTCGAATTAAAGAAGTCGACTTAGAAAAAGAGAAAAAGGACGAAATGAAGCCTAACGGAAAAATTACATTTGAACAACGGAGAATGTTATCCAAAAAAGGGCGAAAGGTACCTGTCATTTTTTCTCAGAAAGATGTGGTTTAGGAGAAACTTCTAAAACGGGATTCGCCCGTGAAATGTGAGTACCTATTTACTGTTCATGTACTAAAGATACGTGTTCTGTTTGATTTCAGAAATCCAAGGAATTAGTTCAGCTTGAAAAAGAATTACTAGAAGCATCTGCTGAAGAGAACAAGGGTCAAAAGTGGCATTATATGACAGAAATTACGAAGTTTGTCTTCACCATTTACTTTCGAACACTTAAAGCAAATCCTAGACACCAGACTCTTACCGCTGTATTGGAAGGACTTGCTAAGTAAGCTGCATTTGCATTTATTAATTTTTAAAGATGCGTTAATTACTGGTAAAGACAAACTATATTAGGAAAAGTAACACTAAGATACCGTTTACCAATATAGCGGGTTAAGTACATCGTCAAATTATGCATTTTGATTTGAGTCAGCTGAGTGAAGCCAGGTTCACTTTTTGAACTAGGCAAAATAAACCCATTTGCGTAAATATTGAAAAGGATGTCTGTATACTCATTGCATTGGAAGGATTGTTTACTAATTATTTCCGAAATCGAAGCCAAATTGAATGTTGAATTGTGGTCTTGTGGTTTTTGCATGTTGGGAATAATAGGTACAAGAAGAAAATAAGTAACATCCATTGGAAAATCATTGGAGATGCCTCATTTTGCTTCCTAAACGACGACGATGGTTGTGTTCTTTGTTTCTAACTTGGATTTGGTTTTGTTTCACAGGTTTGCTCATATAATAAGCATTGAGTACTTCGAAGATTTGCTAAAAGTTTTACGAAATTTGTTGAACAAAGAGGAAATCCATGAACGCCAACGTCTTCTTTGCATTTCAACTGTGTTGTCGGTATTAGACGGACAAGGAGCTGCCCTTTCCTTAGATCCAGTTTCTTTCCATAAATTCTTGTATGCCTCTATCATCAACCTTCGTTGCGGTAAGTTAATTTTTGCAGTTGGTTCGACACGTTAGGCTTACTTTCCAAGTATTATGTGCATCTTGTTTAAGTTACAATCCTGATACGAATATGTATAAAATTTTAGGCCAACCAGAAAGTAACGCTGGCTTGGCTCTTCGGTGTGTGCGACTAGCAACCGGAAGAAAAAAGATGCCTGGACCTCGAGCTGTAGCTTTTGCTAAGAGAATTGCCACTGTTGCTACTCAGTTAGAACACCAAGATGCTTTAGCTGCACTAATTGAGCTGAAGCAGCTGATACGGGTAAGTTTCGTTAGTCTTCTTGCCAGTATACGTATCTAATTCTTGGTAATTGTTCTACGGTCGTTTCGTCACAGTCGTAGTCTTTCGTACTTTTTTGTAGATCCATACATCCTGTAATGGCTTGCTAGATGTGGAAGGAGCTAGTGCAAACGGTGTTTATTTACCCGAACTAGATGACCCAGATCATTGCTGCGCTCAGTCTTCAACCTTGTGGGAACTAACTACATTGGCGGTATTAAATGATTATGGTCAAGTCTACATCTACTTGGAATTAAAATCTAATTTTAAGTCTTGAAATAATATTGAGATTTTGTTTATTGCGTAGTCTCACTATCATCCGTGGGTGCGTCAAATAGTTCACAATATTGCAGAGCCGGACAAAATTGAACCATTACCAAAAGAAATCGGACAAAAGTAAGTTTAAGTCATAAAATGGGCTAGACGGCGAAAGAAACCTAACCTTTTTAAACTTTTACCGCAATTTTTGTGAGATTATTAGCAGTCATGCAATGCACAACCTTTAACCTGCTTCACTATTTAATTGCGAGTTTTGCACATTTAATTTTTCGCTAGCTTACGTGTGACGTATGTGAACTACTAAATATAATAAATTATTAAAAACGGATGCATTTTTCAGTCATCGTCGGTGGGTAATGCATGCGCTTTTAATGCGTTCCTAATGGAAAATGTATCCATTTTTAATGAGATTTGGTAGAGTATACTTGGTTGTAGAGGAGAATAATGGTTAAGCTCTCGAATGTGCTCAATATAATGAGTTAAAATTGGACAGAGATTTTAATATGGCGATTGTTGATTTGTAGGAGACCTGAGGAGGTTTGCAAAGAATTTAATCCGTACGAAACAATGGATTTTATTCCCTCTTATGCCCCTAAGCAAGCCCCACCGTCAAAACGAGCGAGGATGACGCAGTACCGACCTAAAACAGAATATTTTACTGAAGAAGGCTATCTTAACGAGTTTACCGCTGAAAATGATGACGCTTTAGATAAAATAAATTTTTTTTAAGCACAGCTACTGTTAGACTTGTTTTACCGAGTAGTAAAAATGATTTAAAAATTCTGTAACAAAATTTTAATCGTATTATTATGATTTGTTATATTAAATAGAGATACATGTTTCATAAGTTAGTTTATTATTTTGTGGTAATAAATTCCTTGAAAGATTGTAGAAATGAAGTTTAAGTGAATGCGTTATTTCGGAATAATGAGCGAAAGCGCCATGTACTTTCTCTTTTGATGTAATAAATTCCGATTCCAGGATCGTGTGACCAGAAATAGCGATTACAAACTCTGGCTTCAGTCATCACATTAAAACAGTAGAAATTGTAGCATTAAATAGTTTGAAATTTCTTGATCGATTGACCTAATTTTCCTTACCAGAATTTGGTTATAAATTAATTTAATGTAAAGAATTCTCATGTCTTATTACTTACACGCTTTATTGCAATTCTACATTCAACGAAATTTTTAAAACTCCTGTTGAATCGTTGCCCTTCTCATGTTTTAGCATAATCGTCCCCGAAACTTGAGGTGTTTCATAGAATATTTTATTCTAAATTCATTTATATTAAAGTGAACTGAGGACTAGACCTGCTGGCAGGCTAACGATTTCCACCAGAAGAAGCATGACTAACGTGACGTCGGTTAATACTTATGAGGTGACCGGTCCAGCTGGTGTTGTGTGTCATCTGTACTATTGTAACGTTTCCTCCGTTCAAAGTTTGGTACTGTTCTGTACTGGATTATTGATTTTAAGTCAAGAGCTGATGCTTCATCAACAAAAAGCTGATTATGAGATAATCTGTAAAAATACTTTGCTTCGGAAGTGAAATCCCTTATCTCCAGCACTTCTCACTGCATTTTGGAATGGTATATATGTACATGTATGAAGACCACAGAACGTAGGTAAACCAAACTGGAGCGCAAAGGTGAAAGAAGAATTTTCCGAAACAACTGAATTGAATGTTGCTTTTTATTCATTGAACGAACTTTATGTTGTTTGCTTTTATAAAATGCGTTATATTATATTACAATATAATTACTTTCAATATACAGAGAATTCAGTTTCTTCACAATATTTTTCAATGTTTTTTGACCATTTAAGTCAGTGTGTTGTATTTATGTATAATTTTTACGCTTCAAGCACACAAAATGAACATCAAGTAATCTCAAAAAAATACACGGGGATAAACAAGTGTTTTTCCAGCTGCAATTTATATATGTAACGCAAACATCTCAATTCAAGCAAATATTCAAAAACTTAGCATTCGCTCTCAAGAATAAGTGATACTACTTCAAATTGCAAACTTCGGCACAGATAAACAAATATATTACTCATAATAAAAAACATCTTCACCTTTGATAACACAGCTACACTCTCTTTCTCTTCCTGACGTACAGTTTATTAGTTGAAATTCTATAGAGTAAATTTTCTTGTTCAGCAGGTCATCATGTCACTTACATTGGGCACGTTGGTATTTGTATTAGGACCTTTCAGTGATTCGTTTATGTCCCTTCGGAACATTGCGAGATTTTGTGTAAACCTGGAAGTTTCGAGACACAGAGTATAAAATAAACTTTTACACTATGCTACAGTTATTTGTCTTAGATGAGATCTAGGTACGACTGCTTTCGTCTAGGTCACAATGATTTAAAAATGAAAATACGCTCTTGCCTATCACGGTTTTTTGTGAGAAGGTTACGTTCGATCCCATCCATCAAACTTTCAAACCACTGCACCATCGCAGCTTGCTTTTCTGGGGGCTGATTTCGCACTACGGTTTCCCGTAATTGGCCAAAATACTACATATGAAACAAGAAAAAACGAGATATATTATGCCCATTGTATATCAGTTTTAGTACGTGACAAAAGCATTTTTAACTTTACCTCTTCGTTAAGGAGTATAAGACCCAACAATGGGCGTGACATGGACCACTGATTTCTACAGTCTTCAAACATCACAATATTCAGAACGGTAGCCAACATTTGTTGTAATATTTCAGGATGCTGCTCCACAGTTTGTAAAACTCTTTCATTACTTGTAAGAGGCATTATACGTGACATTTTTTTATCTGAAAAATTATCCCAGAACAATTTACATTATAACATGCGTAAAATTAAAAATTCGTTTCTGCACGAGCGAAATGACCATGGTTCTTACTTTCTTAAGAGAGCTACATAAGTGGCACATGGCCGTCAAAATACGTTACAGAAAGTTTGAAGGTCCAAAATTCCCTATTTACAATTGTGGGTAAGCCTTGCTGGTGGGGCCAAACTGGCCACTGTAGTCTGAGGCCTGAGGACGCCTTTCGTGCGTACTTAAAACTAATTAAGGTTTTGGGGGACATAAAACTTCGACAAATAAATCATTGTAAACGAGCCATTTGTAGCTCGGTTCCATCAAATACGTTTTTGAAGAATGTACAAGAAAAAGTCAAACAAGGAGTTTCACAACAATTGCTATTTACATTCTGTAGATAGGAAGTTGCACACTGTCTTTTTACCTAAAGCTATACCACTTTGGTTTACAAGCAACTTTAAACACGTCATTTTGCTTCCACAGTTCTCATGTGTGTACAAGTCGGTATATCTCTACGCTGCAAGAAAAATTGTTTGGAACCTTACTTTTGAGAGTCCACTGCTTGAAGAGATACGTAACAATATGGTCTAACGTAGCACAGCAACCAGCACATACCATTGTATCTACGTAAAAGAAACAATTAACAAGTTATTGATACAATTAAGTCTCCGCTCTCAACAATTTCTGCTGTCGAAATATTGAAAAACTTGTTAAACAAAAGAAATATTAATTTCCACATAAGGAAAGTACGCAAGAACATCTTTTTTTACTTACCAATGGCTGCTAAACCTTCGGAAATTGAGGATAGAATGTACAGAAACATACTGGGATCTAACGCAGCTAAAAAATTCATGTGATCCTGTGCGACACATTCCAGCAGTACATAATAAGTTTGAGATAGTTTTGGATAATCCTACAATAAAAAATGAATTTGATAAATTAAATGCAACTTTCATTATGCCGAATAAAGTATTACATATTTACAGCTATACGGATTTCGGCCAAATCGCGTCACGAATGAATGTTAGTATTAGTTTTAGTATTGCACATTTATTTACTACTAATATGTGTAGATACACACAAAGCACAAGAAGCCCTTGACGGAAGCATCATAATAAGTAGAAAAGCGACTCACCATTAGATCAGTGAGAGGTATCGATAAAAGAAGCTTGACAAAGCAATTTAAAACATTGTCTAAAGCCTCGTCTCCATACAAACGGAATACCCCAAAGTTGACATAATTTCCGCACAATGCTGCCTTGAGCATTAGAAAACATACAGAAATTCCTTTGAGTTTTAGTGGGTACAGCTGAGTCTTTGGAACCTCCACAGTCAAAATTCGATTACCTGTAGGAAGACACGAGTATGCTTAGTTACAGTATCTGCACTGCACTGCCATTATAAGTTAAAGTACAGTTTTGTCTACGAAAGTTCTTTAAGAAAGGAAATAGGACGAACCATAGGAGCAGATCATCTTGCTGGCTTCTCGAAACAATAGAATGCCATTCGGTGAGCAAACATCAAACTGCAACCTCTGTGATCGATTTTGAACTAATTCTGCAAACAATTTCAACACTGGTGTTGTGACATGAGGGTCATGGTACCACAGTTCCATTGCTCTCTGCAGAATAGGTGTGTAGGTAGGGTAACTACAAATAACCAAAAAATACATAACTTATGGGTAGGCTGCAGTTACTTGCATTTTTCCTAATTTACCGGTGTAGAACAAATCCGTCCACTGTAGCACAACACGTAATAAATCTCAGACACAAGTTCGTAGGTCTAAATAAATATTATACTTACATCCAGTCAAAAAACATCATGTAGGAAGTCCGAGTGTTAAAAGCAAAGACAATGCCACGTAAATCTCTCGCGAGTCCCACGACGCTCCATTTTGCCTCTTCAGATCGAAATAAATTATTTTCAGCATTTGATAACAGTTGTCCAACGGTCTCCATAGCCGCTGAAACATTTTTATAAAACCATAGGTATTTTAAAAATTAATTACACTCTCCAGTATTCCGGCACGTAATATGGTTGTCGTTAATACAGACATGCCTATCGACTAAAAGCCGCAACCGTCGCAATCTGTCTTATTAGTGCTTAAGAAAAGTAACTAACTGCACTCATAATTGCTGAATTCAAAGTTCGGATTACTCTATTACTGCAATTAGCCGTCGAATAGTATTAGATTAATTTATACCTGTTAAAGGCACCATGAACGTATGAAACTTGTCCTCGTCTTCTCCTAAATCCACCATTAAAAGACGGCCCAATGCTGTGTAAAATACTGTTCGGAACCTCAAGTCGTTAACATTCTGATTGAGTCCCAAGAATGGAAAATGTTCTCCCTGTATCGCAAGATTTAACGTAAGTTTACACTCATGCTTCAACGATAATATTTGTTTTTAGATAACTAAGTGTTTTTATCGGCTCGAACCGTGTGATTGTTGAGCATGAATTGAACTTCGTCCAATTTGACTAGCTTCCGGACACTGTTATAGCCGACAGACAAATCGTTGAGGAGTGTTAAAGTTTTGGATAAAATAGCTTCGCACCGGCTCCAGTACTTTAGATTAGTGATACTATGTCAAATAATTAAAACACAGTCATACGATGTTTACAGCAAACAGACTAACGTTCGAAAGGGCTCAAATAATAAAATAAGACTAAAACTTACATTTTACGGATAAAAACACTTAACACCATCGTTTCATCGGTTAGACCTAAAACTTCAGAAAGGCGCCTGTACACTTTTGAAGCCTTTTGAACCTGGAATGCAATTAAAACGATGTGAGTTTTGTCTACAAAACATTTTCGACTTTGAAAAGCCCATTTACTAGCACTGATTACAAAATTACAACACCACATACCTGGTCGCCCACGTAAATTTTTCTAAATTGTTCAAAAAATGAGAGAAACGCCAATTCAAGTCTCTCACATCCTTCTTGTGTCAGCCTAGAGTCAGTCAACTGCATCAACTGAAGTACTCTGCAATCATCAAACATCCCTCCTTTAAACATATTGGCAAAACCAAGTTGTTTCACTAAATACAAATCAAATCACCTTATTTAATCGTTCAGAAATTGACATTTACCTGCACACTAATTCTCCATCCATACTATCGTGTTCTTCATTTGTATTGAATGATACCCGCCCGCCTATCGCTGCACCAATTATGTACACTAGCCATGTCAGTTGACCTGCATAAAAAGGGATGAATGAATAGTAATTAATGGAAACGCCGTTGAAGTAATCTTATGTAAACTTGTTACACACGGTCATACCTTCTTGAATGGCGAGGTCAACCGGCGTAGGGCTACGCCTCTGAAGCAAATCCTGATAACTTTGGGCCGACTGATCAAACAGCTGCACAATTAAACTACATGTCTTTTGATATTCACATCGACCAATAACAGATAATTGTTCAAGTTGCTGAGTAACCATCGCAGTGTCATCTAAAGGATCGTCGGTACCTTCCCTACTCGGATAAACGTCAGTTTTAATTAAAAAATAAATAGCCACATGACCTGAATGAACAGTATTAATTGAGTAAGTAGTAGTAGTTAGTATAAGTAGATTTGTTTTCATTTTGGTCGTACCTGATACAGATCGCGACTGAATCAATCCTTGAGGTCACATACGCTCGAGTGACTTCTGGCGTATAAGTCTCCAACATGTGTGGTTCAGTAGCTTTGACATAAGGTACCGATGCAACCATTCTTTGCCACAAACTCAACAGATAATGTACACTATTTGGAGCCACTTGGAGCATTTGCTGTGAAAATATTCAAACAAGTAAGTTTCCTTTTTTTGTTTTAAACGGTTAAGTAAACCTAATAAAAATGTTGCCAAAATCGAACTCCTCCATTACCCTTAAACTGTCAATCGTAAACTTGGCAATGAGCTGAATAGCTTCCGGATAACTTTCAACAAGAACCAGCTCACCAAGCTGGTAATTTGATTTCAGGCGAGCTAACAGTCGACAAAATTCGTGATAGTTGTTTGTATCACTCAAGCCCTGATTAAAAGTATCAACAAATTAAATTAGACGTCAACAACTAATCAAAAATTTTTAAATCGTTTCAAGTGGATTTAAAATCCTAGTTACGGCAATTCATTTTGCTAATAAGAAACTGGTTAGATGACAAAAGCTTACGTGAGGGTTTTGCAATATATTTTTGACGCCACTGACCAACTGTGTTAAAAATTTTGCTCTTTCTGCGTTGCTAAATAGGGAACGTCTTACGGAAGCAATTTGCACCAGGCAAGATAAAGCCTACGAGCAGAATAAACACATCATTTAAATATTAACACACAATTGGTGTACTTCAAATTACGTAGATTGTATACTGACTTTTGCAAACAACTGAAAAGCTTTGCGCTTACCATTGGCGATAAGGAAGCAGGTAATGTGTGATATAAATCAAAAAATAGTTGCAAAGTAGTAAAATCAAGAAAGGCTGGACGCCAATTTGTAGGAATTTGGACAGTGCAGAGATCATCTGAAGACTCGTCTGTTGAAGTTCCGATAAAATCAAAAGTTAAACAGTTGTGAGCCAGGCGCAGCAGCTGGTTCATTAGAGCGTGCTGTAAAGCAATAAAATAAAGTGTTCAGAACCAACATACTAGAATATTTGAAAAATAATTGTACTGAATCTCGCTTTGTAAATTGAACAAAATGTGTAGATAAGTCAAGTTAAATTTTGTTTTAAATGAGAAAACTTGCCTGCAATCCATCATCAAAATTAAGTGTTTTCCTGCTATCCAGAGCAGTTTTGAGCAAAGTGCAGCACAATCGAAATATTTCGAAGAGTTGCTGATCACGAAAAGATGATGCAATTTTCCGATGTTTGGTTAGGGACCTGTTGGCATCTGCTTCTGATACTTGATTCATCTCACTTGTCAATACTGATAGCAATTGTACACCCACTGTGCAGTGCTCCACGGAACCCTTATTTTAAAAACAAAAAACAAGTGTTTTAATACAAGAACTTAAAAGAAAAAAATGCAAAAGGACGTGCACATATTCACAGTTACCTGCAAAAAGTTACCGACGTCTCCAATCACATTTCGGAATACGAATTCTTCCTTATTCATGTCGAACCAACCAAATTTTGTTATACGAGCAAACAGCGTAGTTAACGCCTGTACCACGTAAGCATCTAGTTTTATTCTCGATGCCAAGTAGGAAAGAATGTAGTTCCCTACAAAAATTAGGATTGATGCAAGCATTTTTAAACTACACAATAATTTCATCAATCAGCATCAGGATTTAATTCAAAAGATATCGATGATCAAAACAAGCCCGAATACTGAAAACTTACGAATCTGTATTCTCTGCTGCAAAGAAATAATCTGTGCTGGTCGAGATACTAATTTTGTTAAGGTCGTAGCAGCTAGGAGCTGGGCATACGAAGAGCTTGCTCTTTCTAGAAGCATTTGACATCTTGCTAAGGAATCCGGGGAATTCTATAAAATAATCGTCAAAACTGGACATTACTACCATTATCATTACAAACCATAGTGAGCTGATCACTAAACTCAAGGCATTCATTACATTATCGCATACACAACTTAGTAAGTAAACACGAACCTGAAAATTAACAAGTGTTTTTTCTGCTTCAGCCCGTTGGCCAGGATCGCTGGATTCATATAGATGTTTGCACAGAATTTCCA
The DNA here is from genome assembly GCA_034695205.1 of Dicyrtoma fusca. NCBI lineage: Eukaryota > Metazoa > Arthropoda > Collembola > Symphypleona > Dicyrtomidae > Dicyrtoma > Dicyrtoma fusca. Next base: position 54,730 of record JAQFZC010000190.1, on the reverse strand, counting down.
ACTGCTGAATCTCCTACAAAACGAAATTGTGTTTGTTCCCAATTACATAAATAGTATTTCTAATAGTAAAACTACCCTACACTCCATCATAAGTCCAAAATAAATAAACAAAAACATAAATACGCCTCGCCAAGAAAACAAACCCTACGTTCAAAATGTGTCAACTATAGTATTCAACTCAAACCCAGTTCCAGCTATCCAGTTCAGAACAAAGATCAAAACTAATAAGAATGACTTTTAAACTACCAGACTTTGTGAAACCTTGACCAAACAGATACAAATGGCCCATTCAAATTAACTTGACCTACATTTAAGTCTCAATGTACAGTAAGTGAGTAAATGTAAATCACAGAGAGAGCATTAGGGCAAGGAAGCCCCACAAGACCAAAGACCACAACAATTCAAGAAACTCGAAACAAAAAATTATTTAAAAATACAAATGTAAAATAATCACTATGGTTTCACAAACTCCATCTCGGTTCAATTACTCAGCAGCCTTACAAATTACAAAATCAACCTATTGTTCAATAATCCTAAACTCAAGTCAAAAGACACAGAACACCAACACATTATTGGATACTGGGCCACTAGTGTGGAATTAAATGTAAACGGAGTGGACCAAAACATAACAAGACAAAATTTGACATACGCTTTCTGACGGGACGGGAGACCCCGAAAAAATATTCATATTGTAGTTTCTCCCCTTTTAATTGGGACTAGAAATGTCCTGTAAAAAAAAATTTTGTCACCAAAAAATACAAAGTTGTCCGGGTCTAGTCGAGGCAATTTAAGACATAAGAAATGGATCGAAACTCCAACTCCAAAGTGTAGTTGTAAAAGGTCTCTGAAAAAAAATACAAACTTAAAAAACTTTTCAACAACACAGAGATTTCGGGAGATGAAGCGCAGGAAGCGTTTTACCGACACCAAAATCATTACACAAATCCTCACTACTGCGCACACCATGTGACCCAACTGGGGTGCGAACAATTACACAAACAGCTGATCATTCAAGACCCAGACCCGAGCCCTGTCACATGGTCCGTCCAATCCAACCCACAGATCCAATCCCCAACAATCTTCACTGTCAGCTGACCCACGGGATGTCACGTCCAAAAAACCTCCAGCAAAAAAAGTACCAACAACAAGGCCCACTTGTCAGTTAAACCACCTCTCTCGAGACGAGTCGACAGTCAATCTTGGACACTACCGCGGACGAGTACTCGTACTCGTCACTCGTACTCGTACTGCTTCTGCTTGTGCAGTTGACGAAAACGTCTTTGGCTTTATTTTTTTTTTATTTAATTTTTACTATCTTTATCTTTACTGTTTACAGGTCGAGTTATTTTGCTTTAGCAATCCTTTGGCTTTTTGACAGTGGCATTGGCATCTCGAGTCCCTACACATCGTCGCAGCAGTAGTATAGTCTGTCTTTAGTTTCCATTTCCAAATCCATCGACGAAAGAAAGAAAAACCGCTGCATACCGCAGCTTATGCATAGTTCACGTCGACTATTAACGTTTACCATTTTTAGTCGCCTCCCTGCATTCATTTCTGTAAGGTATGCTTTACATGGACTATTTTTTTTTCATTCCTCAATGCATCCATACAAACTCAAGGTGTACCTATGTATATGCGTGATTTTTTGTGGTAGGTTGTTGGAGGTAATCAAATCTTAACCGTCAACTTGTGACTGTGACGAGGGGAAACCATACATACAATGATACCTGCACAGTTTTTTTCTCTACACTGCACTACTGTTCCTTTTACCTGTCTTGACTTTATTACCTCCTGTCACCTTGCTAGCCTACTTGCTGGTGATACTTTATGAGCTTGAACTTGAGCACGTTGAGAGGAAGATATGTAGTATAATTTTGTATGCTGCTAATCAAAACACACGAGGTGATCTCATGGGCGGATTTTCAAATAATAATAATAAATGAAATGCGCTTTAAACTGGAAGTCTGTGCTGTTGTATTGTGGTAGTGGTAGGTGTTGTAAACATGTTCACGAGGGAGATAATCGTAATAATATAATACCTATCTATTTCTGATTTGAAGCACGTTCGCATGTTTCATAGATGTGAAAGCTCAATTCATATATTTCCTGTTTATTTGTATCTTACTTTTCCATTGTGCCTTCTGGCTTCTTGTTTTTAATGTTAGGGTAGGGGCTAGGCTAGCTACTGTGATAGATTGATTTTGTATACGGAAAGCAAACGAATTAATCCGTACTATTCGTAATTTATTCGTTTGAACTTTCCTTACAAAAAATCAATGTGTGTGTGTATCATATTTACCAGCTTCTACCCTAAGGCTATGCTCTACTCTGGTAAATATTATGATAATCATTCACAGTATGGTGGAATTATAATATTATGCGTAGATATCAAGGGCAACTGGGGACGCGTGATAAGTAATAGTAACCGTCATAATTGTGGTCACTGGCTGAAGTTTTTGTACCGGTAGCTAAAATAAAATCAATTTTGGGTGCAATTGAAAGCTAAGTCAAAATTATACAATTATACTTTAACTGCTTTTAAACAAAATGGCAAATAAATGGCTAAATTCAATTTTAAAATCTTTTCCGTTTTTGTTTTTATTGATCGCTCTGGCTTAAGACGTTGACGTGTATTTATTATGACATATGATCGATATTTTTTAACGCGACATTGCATGCATATCCCTATTTACTTACATCGCCTAATGTAATTCGACAGATGAAGAGCACAGATTAATTCATGATTTTGAACAGCTTATCAAAATTATTGTTCTTCGATACACCGACCATTGCATTGTAAGGAGCTGGTTTCTAATTGATTATCGGTTTTAGGTTAGTGTTTTGGTTACTTTTAGTGGAAAAATCCCAAAAAGGCAGTTTTGAAATCTGAAAGTTTGTTGGTCAAGATCTTGGCCAAGATATTCCTTGCACCACAAAACAAGATTTAGGTTCATGTAGAATATAATTGGTAACTACAACCTTGTGCTTTTTGGTGTTAACAATTAAGACCCGGGTTGACCCCTGGCATTTAGTTCCTGTTTGGATTTTCTTGAGTTGTATTAATTAATTCTCGTTTGATTCAAAACACTTAACAGTAACAGTTTTAGCCAAAGAGTTTTAAAAATAATTGGCTCATAATTTTTGGCTACAATGGCGAATGTATAGGAAGCATTTTATGTACCTACATAAAAAATAATATATCTGAACACCTACATGGTAAAATACAGTAGTGGCTGCGGTTCGAAAAAAATCAATCCTACCACAATTAGGAAGGTAGTATCTGTATAGTACAAGGATTCTACATCAGTTGTCCCCGCATTTTTGTCCCTCCTACTTTTACCTCGCCTTTTTGTCCCCAAATTAGTTCTCCGTATGCATTACATTGCATTGTTTACCTTTGCAGTTTTCTCCTTTTACATTTTTTACCCCGCAAGTTTTAACCCTAATGCATTTTTGTCCTCGGCTCAGTTGTCCCTATGCATTTTTTACCTCCTAACCTGTCCCCTGTAACCGTATTATGTATCTTATATTTCGTTTTGCTTTTCAATATGTAGGCCTACTACGTCTTAGCATCCAGCTCTGATCCAAAGATTATAAAAACTAGGCATGTTTTTGAATTTGCCATCAGTAAGAAATAATTACTAATATCCTATTATTTTACTACAGTTGGCAGCTATTCTCGGTAACAAAAATAAAAAAATTACAAACCAACTTCATTACGGCATTAAACTGGCGGAAGCGTATTTTTGAAAACGGCTACCGAAAGACATACGTAAATTAAAATTGTATCAGTTTTATACCAAGAATTACCTAACATTTAAGAAACATTTCGGCTTCAAAATTTTGAAACTTTATTCAACCTTTTTCGAAAAAACCCGGCAAATGTAAAAACGAGCATTATCTTTTATCTCAACATGTAGATAATTAATCAAAAAATGCCTATTTTAAAACATTTTGTGTGCTCACAGCATGCATAATGTTCTTCTAGTACCACAAATCCTCAAACTGGCAGGTTTTTTCAGCTTTAGCCATGCTAATTGAAAACCATTTTTCGTGTTCCACCAAACTGACACCACTTTATAAAAGCATGTTCGCAGACAGTTTCAAAAATAAAAATGTTAGGTTTCAATACCGCCGCCACAGACAGCATAAACTAACAAATTCCGGGTATCCAAACGTACATGCCATATAAAATCATACGGACTGACGCTCACATGCCCCAGCTTGTTACGATTTCATCTATGGATTGTACATACAACCAATCCATGGATTGTAAGTACATAACAGAAATAGAGGCAGATGGCCCCAAAAATATAAAACGCCAATTAAAGCAGTACAATGACCAGCAAAGGTAAAACCTTAACGGAATTATGCCCAGTACTGGTGTTTTGACCCCTCCATGGGCGTATTGCCCTTTCTAAATACATTTTGCCCTCCTGTACAGGACATAGGCCCCTGGTCCCGCAGTGCCCAATCTATGGACTCTACATATGATAAACCCAGGGATTTTTCTTTAAGCGTCATCTTTAAGCATCATCTTTAAGCGTCATCTTTAAGCGTCATCTTTAAGCGTCATCTTTAAGCGTCATCTTTAAGCGTCATCTTTAAGCGTCATATTTAAGCGTCATCTTTAAGCGTCATCTTTAAGCGTCATCTCTAAGCGTCATCTTTAAGCGTCCGACTGGTCCATGGATTCTGCGTATGACCAATCCAAGGATTGTCTATACGATGGCTGACATAAAATGTTTGTTACTCAAGTATCGGTATTTAAACTATTTTCGTAATTAATGGACCAAAATGATCGTGCAATACATCATTTAAACGCAAGGATGAGCTGGTTACTGATCTGGAGTTGGTTTTTGAATTAAGCGTTGTAATTGTGAAATTTCTCAAAAAACGATGAAAAAACATGAAAAAGTATGAAAAAACAAACTGCATGCACAAATGATAAGAGTAAAAATCAATATATTTTGTCCGCTTCCGATAGTATGTATTCTAAATGCGATTGTCTTTTGAATGATACATAGCACACCGCATTTTAAGGTGCGCTACCGGTCGCAATTTGATTTTGAAATTTTTCGGTTTTCAAAAAATTTCAAGTGGGGCTTACACCATTTTAAAGGAAACGGAGAATGGATTAAAGATTCAAACTTGCTTTTTAAGTAACTTAGTATGTATCGCCCACTTGTTGGTCTCGATGATATGTTCTACCGAAGATATTTAATTGAAGCTCGAAGAATAGATCCTGATATCGCTGGTGAAAAACTTATCGTCGAAGCTACAAAATAACTCGAGGTGTAACACTATCCAGAGGTAAACAAGTTTGTGTGGTCAAAATTGTATGCCAAAGTGGGAATGACAAAATTGGGGGAATAAGGGGGGGGGGGTTGGCTTACATAAGTAAGGAAACGACGTTTCCAATCTAACTGGCGATAGTTAGTCACGTAGTAAATTAGTAAATGCGTAGATTAGTTAAAGTGTTTATTTCAGCTCATGAGATTCCGATTCTAGTTTAGTTTTGGTTCAATACGCCGTGTTTACTGGGTTCTGGAGCTACGCTTAATGATGCTTAAGTTGGTGGTAGAATTTACTTGAGTTGAAGATTTACTCAGAGCGTACTTTGTGCGTTGTGGTTGCGACGGGGTTGTTGCTGTTATGAATTAATAACAGATAATAAATGTATTGGCTGCTAGTATTCAAAATGTTGCTAAAAATAGTTAATTTCTTTTATTGTTAAACCATGGACGTTTTTGTTCTTTCGCATATTGAGTTTGGATATAAATAAACGTGCCTTGGTCAGATACAAGCTTAATCATCTCAAAAATTCCAAAGATAGCCACCGGCTACCTTTAGATTGTGTTGTCCAACCCTCTGACAACATTAGAATACCGGCTACCGTTTTAGAAGCCCGCTTTCTAATGAATAACTGTAAATCATTGGTCTCTAACCCCGTCTATCTTTGGAGCTTTCGCGGTATTACACTATACGTGTTTTTAACTGTTTTTATTAAAATATTTATTGCAACATAGCACGTTTCTTGACCAGCATCAGTGAAATCAATCGTTAGTTTGAGTACACCAGATTTATATTAGGCTGCTACTTAATTTTAAAGATTTGTAGACGAATATTAATGTAATACATAAAAGTAAAAGATATCGAAAATTCCCTATTAGGTATGAAGTTATATCATAAGTAGGTAGATACACTGCACCAAATCACTACATCATAATTGCATCATAAAAAAAAATGAATCCATTTTGAATATGTAGTTATAATCGCATCATTTTGATCCAATAGAATGCGTCATAATGGTGGGAACAAGATGGGATCCAGATGAGTTTCTTCATAAGATAGGGAATTAACATGGGCTAAATCTGGACCTCATCATATGATGCTATTATAAAGTATTAAAAATGGACTGTCTTTTTTGCCGTCCTGATTGTTTTTGGTAGTGTAGTTAATGTGCTTACCTTCCTACATGCGTGCTGTGTAGCGTAAATGACGAGTAGCTTATCCCGCCCCCTATAAACACCCTTTCTCCATTTACGTCTATGTTGTATTGCCGGGTTCAGTCGTAGACCGGGGTCATTGGCCGGTAATACAACGGTATTGACGCATGGTTATTATATGTAAAATAGTCGAATCAAAATAATGATATGGGATTTTATAATGAAATTTCTTTAAGATAAAAATAAATCGTCAATCCACATTAGGTATTTATGCCCCAATAATTCGCTGGAGGATTGCGTATAAAAAGTTGTTTGCAATATTCGTTTTATCGGGTTTATACACATTAAATGCAGTGTAATAGCACAGTAATAAATCCACTGCCAGGAATCATAGGATACTTAAGCGAGAAGGGAGAGATTGCCACACCAAGGAATAGTAATACAGGCACGATTAGAAGGAATGGGTGAAGTACCTGTAAGAATTCCGCCTAAAAGTTTCAGTTTGTGGAAAGCACTTATTAGTAGGGACTCTGATTTTGGGGAGTTTTACTGCATGTTGGTTCCCTTATTTGAAATGCCTTCGTGAATACATGTAAAACTTTCTACGTCCTACACAAGTATGGGTAGGTAAATTAATTTGTATGTGCTATTACTTTGAATTATTGGCTCTATTAATTAAGTTATACTGACGTCACAAGCATAAAATAGTAATATAATAGTGCAAGTTTAAACTGCACAGAGTGGTGATGACATGTGCACAGAGTGAAAGTCCCACTAGAGTTTTCACTCCGCATTTTTTCCGTCCATATCTGATAGCTATTATTACCCTCGTAGGGAATTCCGTGAAAATAGCAAGCGTCAAAAATTTTCCACAAAGTGGAAATGTTTGTACAGTTAGGACGCTCAAAATCTATTCCAATATTGACTCTTGGAAATTAAATAAGTTCTCGAGGAATTGAAATAGATAGATTTACAATATTACTATAACTATTATCTATGATTTCCGAGACGTGCCTGTAGCCTTGTATTATATCTTCATGGAGACTATTGTTTAAATATGGATATTTACACCGTCAGCATTATTGTTTGTTGAACTACTACACGTGGATATCTTCTATTTTCGTAGTTTGTACTAAGCTTGGGTTTTGAGCGAAAGTTTCAGTTTCAAGTCTCAAGTGCGTACGTAACCTAAGTGTGTACGTCAGTGCATTCCCGAACTATGTATTCCTAAATCTGAATTTCCATAATACGGAGTGTGCATGCTTCCTGATGTATGTGGCGAAGGTTATATGATTACGTATGCATGCGTATACGTTCCTTTGCGTAATGTACGTATACATACGCACTCGGTAAAGCCTAAAATCATTAGAATCGTCCAATCGGCTTCAAACTGTAGGACATAGATGACAGATGCATAAATTGTAGTTGAATAGCATTATTCATCCGTGCTGGCGGCGTGTTGCAAGTCCTCCACTCATTTTACATACACGGCCCAATGTTTATTGATTGCCGAATGTCTAAGAAAACGAATCAATAGTCTGTGAATTTATGATTTTTCAACATCATTTAAACAACAGTTATTTCTCACTGAGCCAGAGTCATCACATTCAAAAAGCAGCTATGTACATAGACTTAAAAATAAAGAAGAGGATAATTGGACGGTTAATGAATCGGTAGTCCTTATTGCGTATAATTCCTCATACTGCATTTGAACTAAACCCCTCTCCAATCTTCTTTTGGGAGAACAATTTTGCTAATAACACCGGAGAAGAAAGGGATGGAAGCTAGAGGGAATAAGGGAAAGCAACGGTATAATTTGTTTTGTAAGAAACGTTGTTGTTTACTGCTGGTACACACATAATGTATGTAGGTACATAAGAGACGTAAATTACTGCCTGTGCCTTGACACCTAAAGGATGTGAACATAGCACGAAGGTATGTTTATACTCTATCTCGCCCCATCTCGATATTTCCAAAAATAATACGTTTAACTGATACAAAATCGTGAGTGAGTGAGGGGAAGTCGACAAGTCTGACAGGTGCCTATCCTAAGACAATATCCAGATACATATTAATATGTCTGACTGTAATAAAATGCTTACAAGTCTGTGTGTCTGGCTTAGGAAAGAACTAAAGTATTCAACGATTCAGCCTTTGTGTAAATGAAAGCAACGGTAGAGGTTCACATTTACGCTTTACGAGCTGGCGTAAATCGCTCTACTTTCTTTCATACATTCTTTTGTGTGGGGAGAGAGACAGCCACGAACACGGTGCATCTCCCACATTTACATTTGCATTATGATATGGTAACTCATCTCCTCTTCTTGAGTCTGGGTCTGGCGGCGTAAAGTGTGATATGTAAGTGTCAACGGAAGGGAGTGTGGCGGGGTCGTCCTTCTTTCTCCAGGCACAAACACTCTCACGTCACAGGCATGATTCACATTTTATTATATATACACTAAAACCAAGCCCGTGTTTCAAAGCACGGTTGTAGAACTGAATTGTCGCTTTGTACAGTCTCCAGATACGATTACAACTTTGAAGATATCCAATTTGCTCATTGAAATTGTTGCTTTTGCGAATAAGCAAACAAACCCTTTTCAAAAAATATTGCAAATTATTCAGACGGCCCAAAAGCTCCTTTTCCGGAATATTTCCTCTTTCTGGGGATCTTTTTCTGCTTTTTCCTGTTTTTGCAACTGAAATGTATTGGTATTTACTGAAAAATTTCGTTTTATTTCTTAGGTGTTTATTGAAAATGTCCTTGTCTTTCCTGTTTTTAATGTGAAGTAGGTAAGTAAATAAATTCACAAAATTGGTTAGATCGCAATAAAGGAACGCACTATTTTATAGGTACTATTAATTTCTTTGACTCAAAGTGTATCTAATTATCGTTGGTCTGAAGCATTAAAATTCAAACTGAGTTGAAATCAAATTTTAAAAAACAAATCGTGTTTTTTCCTAGAAAAAAAGTTACCAGGTCACTGTATGAGCATGCTGTGACTGTGACCTTTCGAAGTATCGACTCATGTCCGTAGGGTAAGATCTTGACTTTTCCTTAATTTCCGTTCTGGGACGCCTTACTAATTAATCGTGAGCTCACAATTTGATCTGAAATAAGTATAAAGTATGCAATTATGTAGGTTTTATATTGTTTATTTAAGAAGCCAGACAATACATACAATATTTTTACACAAAAAAACGTAGCAATACGCCCGGGGCCACAGTTGCTGATGAAATAGTAGGAGGGCAGTTTTTGGTTTTCGAGACCAGTGATGGTAACGGTTTGAGCGCGGTCGAAAAATTATGGGATTGAGTCTTTTCCGCCACTCAATTCATGACCTAGCTTCCAGGAATTTCCCATTACCCAACGCGTGTAATGAACAGCTCCTTCTATCCTTGCATTGCTCAACGAAACAATGCTTGCGGGAGCGCCCCATCCCAAAGTTCCAAACCATGTTTGGAATCTATGCGGCATATCCGCCCACAGCGTGCCAGGCAGACTTAATGCTTTTTTACTCACATTGTTCCGAATGGCAGATGAATGACAGGGATACATTCAGTTCTACTGATGAAGGTTGCCGTAGTCATGCAGTTACGCGGAGCAGAACAAAGTAATGTGTTCCTTCAGAAATTCTACTACTCAAAGAAACATTACGTAGTTTGTGCGAACTCCCAAAGTTAGAAACAGACGAATGTAATATCAGTAGCTCGATTGTATAAATCCTATGACGGAAGACGACGATGAACGACCGCAAAGCGTATTTTATAGAAAGAAGCGGAGATAGTATCATCTGATTGAACTTTCTCTTTCCCCACAGTTTCTTTCTAGCACCCGCTCTTGCTCTGGGACACTGGGCCTAGTGGGAAGGAAGAGTATTCAGAAGTAAGCCGTGTTACATCAGTTTTCATCTATGTAGATGGTTTGTGGAAAATATTATAGGCCAAAGGTTATTATATGGTACTGGGTGAACGAGAGAGTGGGATCTTCCATGGAATTCTTATACATATGTAGTCTCTAATTTTTTTCTAATGAATCTTGCTCCTCAAACTTTTAAGAAGCTTTGCATATTTTGAACGGCAGAAAGTTTCTCCCATTCTTTTATGATGTTGTTGTTATGTTGTTAAGGTTTTATTATTAAAATGACTTTCTCATATTTCAAAACACTGTTTAGCAACTCACTTGCTCTTCCTGTCACTTTAATTGTTCTTTGCTTTTAGCTCCAAAAAGAGTCGTGTAGTCATTATCATTTTGACTTTAATTCAATCTGAGAGCCTGTATCACTCTCCGCTCACGTGAACCCACCTGTCTGTGAGCCGCATTTTTTACGAATGCATCCGTGTACACACGTAATCATAATTACTTTTTATTGATTTATTTATCGGAACGTCATTCACACGTGAGGCAAGTACTTGGAGTCGGACGGATATCGGGTTTCGACGGGGGCGAGACTGTATGCTTTCTTAGTTTAATTGCTTTATTGTCCAAGTCGCATAGCATACGATGATTTCCACGGATATACACTAGTTGCTACACAAATAATAAAAAGAACTAACAATAAGCTTAAAATATCAAATGCTGTTCATAAAAACTTTATTAAGTCACTCCTGTCGAGTTGTACACAATTATGTCGTAAACGTCAAAAATAAGATATAAACAAAACATACCCGAGTACACTGTCCGGTGCAGCGGTGTACCAATATTGAGTTCATATTTTTCAAAAATATAACTGCTAATTTTGACCCTTAAGTTTCTATCCTTTAAGTTACTACCGTAGTAATAAGTTGAGAAAATTGAAAGCCATTTTAAGGTCCACAAACATTACAGCAGTGAAAATATTCTTATCTATAGCATTGCATATTGGGTAGGAAAAATGTAGTTTTGCACAAGGCGTGGATTTATTTTCTAAAGCCAAACTGCAGTCGTGATAGTAAAGTTGCCTTATAATATAATTCAAAAGACAGCTTGAAATAAGTCTAAAATATTTTAGATAGAGAAGGGAGAATTGAAATAGGTCCGTAGAATTGTAATGCATTTTTATTCATATTTGCTTTTACAGTTGAAGTTGCAGCGACATCATTGCCAGTTATCTGGTATTTTCCGTTTTAAGTGCATCATTGGATACATTAAAGCATGTAATGGAACAAATTGAGACGAGCAATGTTTAATTATTCTTAGAGGTAAAAGCCAGCTGCCGTGTTTCCCTTTGCACTCGTAACACGAGATATATCAGCCAAACAAAATGCGTGCCTTTAATGACGATTTCAGAAGGTGTGCTAGCGACTTGCACAAGTATAGATTACATACGTCAAATATACTGAGTCCATAACTGGAACATAAGCAAATTCCGTTTTGAATTGATTCTTTATTTCTTTGACTGTTTTTAATCAAATTCAATCAGCCGAGCATGAAAAAGGCTGGAAACAATTAAATAGAATCTTTAAATATTGGTGATGTAGTTGGGCTTGTATATATAAGACCTACTACATTGCATATACATTTATAGTTATAGTTATATTATGCTAATTGCAAGCTACCTTGATAACGTTGCCGTTAAACCACTAGTTGTAACTATATATGTACTGGTAATCTGGAAAATCGATCATTCGGAGTACAAATTATGAGATAATTTTTAAGCGTGTAGTTGTCAGGGACACAATGAATTCTTGTGGACTGGTGTGCGTTGACGGAGACAAGTTTCGGGTGACACTTTCACTTGCTCTTCATGAGCCCCAGCCAGAGTAATAATTAGTGGAAGACATGTGTGTGTGTTCGTCTGCCTTCTTTCTCTCTACAACTCTACCTCGACTGCCAGAAGCAGTGGGAAAACAGCCGCTGAATTATTGGTATACTTAAATCCAAGTCATCTCATCCTATGGTTCCCTTCCACGGAATGACTCCCTCTGGTTGGTGGATTCGCTCAAAGCGAGATAATGTGTAATTATAGTCAGTTATAATTTTATTAGTGCCATAAATACCTCTCGCTGTCAATTTCATCTGCGGCTCCTTCTTTTTTTCTGTGATATACATTACTTTCCTCCATTCAGCCAACTAGAAAAAGCCTTCTTCATTTTGAGATTCTCTAAAAGAGCAGAAATGATTTTGAAGATTATGAAGAAAATGATCCCATCTCTATCTCTTTCTCTCTCTGTCTCCGTCTTCTCCCACTGCTCCGTCTTACAGGGCTTCCAAAAATCCTCCTTCAGCCCAGAAATTCGGAGGTAAAACGGTGAGAGGCTGTATACCTCTCTGGTCTATGGTCTATCTAATAATTATACGGGGAATCGTCTCATGCTGAGAGCAGTGGGTATATATTGAAGTTAAGTAAAAGCATTCGGTGAAAGTTTAGCCAGCCGCATAAGTACAATATAATCCGACGGGTCTTATCTACCATAAATGGAAAATAAATCATCTCTGTCTCTGCTTCCATGTATTCTTCACTCCATTTAATTACAAAGCTCAAACACACAATCAGGATCTTCCGGATCCGGATAACAAAATCAACGGGGACACGACGCAGCTGTACTTGTGTTCGCATTTTAAATTTTGTTTTCTGCTCTACTTCTGATTGCTGGGATTAGCATTACGAAATTAGAGTGGAATGCCATGATATGATAATTTAAGTATCAGCACTGTTTATTCCTTTTAAACGTCCCCCAATCCTCCAGTCTGTGTTTGAGGGTTACATATGCGTTATGACGCAGAGCCTGGATCTGCACGGATTTCTACGTATTGACAGCAAGTACCTCCAAAAATGAGTAATTTCCAGCGCATCGATTCACATCATTCCTTGCAGAGATTCCACTGACCATTTTTTCCCATGTCTTTTGTTGCAAAGTTAATTACCTCCGTGATACTACTATGATTTCCGTAGGCGTGAGCGTCTTAATAAAAGCTCAATATCGTGGACGTATTCACTCCGCCATTGACCCCAATGAGTAATTCCCAGTAATGTTTAGTCGTCCAAGACTAATTCCTTGAGGCCACAAAGGAGCAAAAATGTGCTTTCGAAAGTTGCATTATGCTGTTATTCCGCTTATTCTTGGAACGATCGACCCGCTATTTGCGTGTAGGGACTTGGGTATAGACTATTTCCTACATGACATTAAATTGCTATTATGTACGTTCATTGTTAGAGTGTTGGCAGCCCTCGTCACTGCGACCATGGTTTTATGACTAACGAGTCAAGGACTAATTAGCGTCTCCATGTTTACTTACATTTTGTTAAAATCTTGGTAATTTCCGGAATCAGAATCAGTGCATGCTAGTGCAATGATTAATGATCTGGCGACCACACAAGTTTTGTAATGTAACTCATATCAACGTCCTTTTATCACTCCGGCCCTGTCAGCTTGAGCTATATTCTACAAACTTTGAATGAACTGTGGAACTAACATGAATATGTGTTGGGCCCATGAATAGATTTTTCATTTTTGAGGAACTCAGTTATTACTTCTGGCACTTTATTGCATTCTATCATTGCACTACCGCTCAGCACTTATTGTGTGGGTAGCTTTACTGCAATGAGTTAAATCTCTTCGTAATGTAGGTATGTGCGTAGGTATATCTGTACCTATACTCTGTGGAACATAATGTTATATAGCTGGTCTACTTACATAGTAGATTAGCGAGCTTGATTCAATAGTTAGGTGAGGATATCTCATGACAGAATCACCCCGCGCACTCCAGACGCATTTATAGCCCTCAAATCTGCCTAGTCGTGTCTTTGTATACGTATAAATACTCACAGGAATCACTCACTCACCTTTGGGTATTATTTGAATTGAAACCTTGTAATAAAATTTATTGCCAATAAAAATCGTGCCATGTGTATCACTCTTTGGTATTTTACTATAGCACCGCCAACAGCCTTTCACATACCCACTGCCGATAAACATCGTCAATACATGGTACTTAGGAAATCTGTTTACTTATCCGAACGGGATCTTCATAAAATGTTATTGAATTCCTTCACCTTCTATCCTCGTAACTTTTGGCTCCTTATGCATGAGCGGCTAGCAAATTTATAAAGGAATCGTCACTCGCATAATAGCATGGCCAAGGGAGAAAAAAGCGAAAGCAAAAAGGATATTTACGGTTGAGCTGAGTACAATGTGGTGACTGCCGCTACCGCGTATGACCGAGTAGCTGTCACAAAGTGTATTCACTTAACTGTACAAAAGTGTCACATCCGTTGATTCGATCAAATCCAATGGCTACTCTTTACATCGTCAGAAATTCGGATGGGATCTATGGATTTTTTTGGCACAAAAGGCTCACGTTATTCCCAGTTCCGGCACTTACGATTTAGTCGATTTTCGACTATTTTCGCTAATCGATCATACATTATGCATAGTGTGACACTGGGGCTTGAGTGAGCAATCAAGTGAGATTGCACACAGGGATCATTCTCAAAAAGTGATACGTATACTAAATTCATTCTCAAGGTCATGTCGGACTCAACATTTTTTCTCAAAATTCTTCAATTTTCAATTTCACTACAGATTCTTACGAATATAAGTTTGGCAGAAGAAATCAGTTACAATCTAAAGTTTATATATAGGACTTTGAAGTAGGTTCTAGCTGGAAGTAATGATCATACGTGCGAAAATATTTAATAAAAATTTCCATCCAGGTCATGGTTGAATAGCGTATTTATTTTCGAATTTGAAATGTGGTCAGTAATCGTAAAAACCTGTAGTTTTTTGAAGCGCACTTAATATGTTGATGGAGCCTTTTCCGTCAGAATGAAGGAATTTCTTCGGAATTAAATACGGCACACATCACTTACACGGTACGACTATTCAAGTGCATACTGTCGTAGTAACCTAATTTACTGGCTATTCGTCAACTTCGATGATTATTAATATTTTCATATTCAATCTTTGTTTACGTTTGCTTTATTTATTTATGCTAATGGA
This sequence comes from Dicyrtoma fusca, assembly GCA_034695205.1. Taxonomy (NCBI): domain Eukaryota; kingdom Metazoa; phylum Arthropoda; class Collembola; order Symphypleona; family Dicyrtomidae; genus Dicyrtoma; species Dicyrtoma fusca. The sequence goes on along the minus strand of JAQFZC010000190.1, from coordinate 39,359 downwards.
TATTTTCAATATTTTAATTATGATTGGTGGAAAGTAAGCAAACTACTGCTACTGTTATCGCCATGGTCATGGTTGTTCTTCGAATTTGGATTCGAAGAACTAAATTAATTAATCTGGTTTTAATCTGAATCTGTAACTGCTTGCGACTAATTGTCTTGTTCTTTTGCTGTGAATTGTAAAATAAACTAGAGCTTTCTTTTTATTTTAACGTGATATTCTCTCATGATCAGCCTACTGTATGTACATAGCTGCTTTTCGAATTGTAAGTTAGATTCAAAGAACTAATTTAGAATCAAACTACAACAAATCGCTCTAGCGATTAGTTAATTTTTGAATTAAATGGAATTAAAAACTTTGGTAACCAACAGTTATTACCTCTAATCGTATTTAAACTTGAACCCACGTGTCCTGAAACTCGTGGCATGGGTCAAAAGCTCCCTGCTGGTGTACGCCACAGCTGCCCGCCTTAAGCGCTTGTTGGCTATCAAACATTAACGTATAGGTATTTATATGCAAAGTTTGTTAGTTTGTTCCATATTCCATGCGCATATACCTATTAAATTTTAAATAAATGATGAAATATGTGCTACACACAAGAAAATAATTCACTAATTCTCTCGATGTAAAAACTTTTCCCTTCTCCGTCTTTTAATACGGTTTTAAGCAATGCCTCTCCATAGAAATCAGATCCCTGTAGTTTATGTATTTCTTGGGTATATAACAACTGAAAGGATTACATATTATGTACACAAGTACTTTATACTTTATCACGGTTATGGTAAAGTTAATTCTCTTGAGACAAATACATTATAATACAAATTAATAAGGCTTTGTGCTGAGTCTGCCCTTGAAGGACGACAGATGAACTTCCTCCCTCAATCCTTTTACTGCCACAATCACATTTGCGTCATTTAGATCATTGAATAGCTAATTTAAGTGAATTCACTCAAAGTCAAACACAAAGTAAGTTAAAGTTGGGGACATTAGTCAACTATTTCAATAATTGCCAAGTAAATCACAGGCTCATACATAACAATGTTTGTATACTCTGATACTGATAAATAAGCTCACAAGGAGTGTGATTCTGAACGGGGAGGAAGTATGTATGTATACGTAGATATAGATCAGCTTTAGAAATCGATGGTTGTGAAGTTTTTGATAGAAAAGTGATCTAATCGACGATAAAGGAAAAAGCTTCACATTTTCAAGTCCGCTATCCCCGTGAACATAATTATAGAGACCCAGGCATCTACGTAGACAAGTCACACAACCTGACAGGGACGTCCATACGCGGGAAAGTGTCTGCAAAAGAGAGAGAGAGAGAGTAACTGGAGTACTTGAACTCTACCGGCTTCTCCTAATCCATCTTATGAAACAAGTCGAATTTAGTCGTCGAATGGGCTTCAGGCAAATATTTATCTTGTCTTAGCATGTCTTCCCCGTTTTCTGAAGGAACTGAGATGATGACATATTTATAAGACTGAGAGCTGTAGGCTTCAAAGGGAGAGGGATATGGCTCGGCCGGCAGTCCTCGCATAATGAGTTCCATGGCAGACCCACCATTCAATACTGCACTGTCGGCAGAGAGCCGACAGCCTTCCATGGTAGAAAAGTGAAAGTGCTTTTCTCTATTGTTTCTACTCAGTCCTCATCCTTTTATCACGTGAAGTCACTATGTTTCTTTGTATTCTCATTAATTTTACTAGAATCCTCATCCTCGTCTACTACTTCCCTTGATGAGTCCTAAGAAATGAGATTCTATGCCAGTTTCATTTGCGTATTGTTATCAACCAAGTACGGGATTCAAAATAGTCTCGTCCTCTTTGTCAATAGCATTAACTTTTCTATGAAGCAGCAAATTATTTTGAATGGAAGCGCCAACAATGTCAGTCTTGAACATCATTAAAAGCTCTATTCATGGGATCTCTCTCCGTCTCATTCAGTCGGTCGGTACTACCACATTCAGCAGTCATGCATAATTCGCGGCGTAACTGACGAGTAGACGATTTGAAAGTGTAATAATTATTTTTTTAAAAAAAACAAAAAGGTACATTGAGCAAGTATTTAGGACTGAAAATTCCGTGCAGGTACTGCATACAAGCACTAAGTGTGAGTCCGATACTACCAAAACTCGTGAAGAATTTATAGTTCGAGGGAATTGTTTTTTAATTTTTAATTCTGGGGCAGGACAGATACATATACAACGCTACACAGTTTAACCTGTAGACATGTCAACTGTTTTATGACCCAAAAGGATGAAGATGAAGACATAAGGCTATGAATTGCGATGTGTTCTTCGTCTCCGTCGGACTGGAGGCATTCATCTGACGGGTCCGTTGCCATGGAAGGACGGAGGTAGTTTATGTGGTCGTTGTCATGTAATGATTATTGTGTAATTGAAGAAAGCACCGACTCCCATCTCCAACGTCAATTTGTAAAATTGAATTGAATTTTGCATGACCAGTGGGTTCCCCGCAGTGACGTCCTACACAGTCTCCCGCATTTCGCTGGGAGAAATTAGAGGTGACAGCTCGTTTTTTTTACCTGTCCCATTGGATTCCCTCTTTTCTTTCATCGTAAATTGAGCGGGCCTCTGAAGTATGGAAGCTTCACAAATCTCCTCAGACAACTCAGGTCCCTGTGACGAGCGGAGGGGAGAGCTGACATGTATGACAACTCTGTCCTTCCTTCTTCCAACAAATTCTTAAATCATATAATTAACGGCACGGTGAAAATTCAATCATCTCCTTTGCCACTTTCCACTACTTTCCTTAATTACTGACATGACAAAGAACTCATCTTCACAGCAGCAGCAGCAGCCCCTCAAAAAGCTACGCACGATCTGGCCCCCTCTTCTCTCTCGTCTCCTTCAAGTCACTGCCAGTCCTTCAAGCATATGTACATTCCACCGTACCGTGAAAGTGAAGGGAGAGCGACTCAAAAGATAAAGAAACAAGAAACTTTCCCAAGTTTGTGAGAATTAAAAATTAAAATATTAAATACCTACAACATGTTCAACATCCAGGGAAATCTTTTTTGGTAAGAATGAAAGATCCTATTTAGAACTTAATGTCAAGCTTAGAATTAAAACTTTTAAATACAGTTGTCAAACTCTTAGAATTAAACGAGGTAAAATCCTGCCCTGTGCCGTGCAAAGCCCAAGTACAATAATTAATCTACCTTACACTTACAGCATGTTCAAGACTTACATAGAAACTTATTTCTTTTTTTAAAAAAGCGGCCAAGGTTGAAAAAGTTGGTTGGGGGCATACCTAGGTAGGTACCCAATGAAATAAATGAAACTAAGAGTGCGCTGTAAGCTGTAAGCCTAAAATGTCAAGCGTCGTAGCTGCCTACCAAGCTGGGGTATAAATACTTGACGACTATTTTTCTTTCTAGTTGTCCATATATGCTCATAGACATCTTCAGAGTTTTAAAAGTTTTCAGTTTAATATTATTTCACGTGTCCCTCTGGGATCCATGGTCACGAAACATGTTGACTCTATGCAACTGGTTCCGTAGTTGTTTGAAGAAAAAAAACGGCTCTCCTCCTGGCACTGCATTTTCCTCCAAAGAACATAAAAAAGTGATAACGTATGATTTTTACACTACGTACCGACGGTGCGACGGTGGGACGGGATGATGGGAAGGGAGTAGAAAGGCGAAACTTTTTTTTCGAGGCGAGGAAAGGAACTGGACAATCTTGTCCGATTTTATTGGCTTCTGCTCGTATTAATAAAGCCAAAAAATAATAGTACATCAACAAAAGGGGCACTTTCCCTATTTGCTTGATGGCTCCGTTCCCGGATAAAATAAATGGCAACTGTTAAAGTAACGCGTCTCTCCGTTTTACTACTCGGATTACGACCTTGACTACCATTTCATTTTGATTGCTGCATCTCCAGATCGATTCCATTACATATGTAGCTTCATTACCAACTTACATCCATCGGCTTTTAGTCGTATGGAGATGTTAGACGTAGGCACTTACTTGAGACGGCCGTAGCATGTCTCTCTGTTTTACTCCCGTCTGCTACTTGATCCTCATCCTCATGGTCACGGCATGGCAATTCCCACATAAATAGCACGATCCTTCAATGACGGCGGGGATACAATGTAAGATTCTAAATAAATCTGTATTGCATACACCGACACTCCATAGATTAATAGAGTGTTGTCACTCAGTGGCAGATCGTTGCACCTCGCAGGAGCAATCAACTGCACAGGTGTACCTACATAGCTATATGTGGTTTAAGAAGCAAAATGGAAAACTCCCTCTAATTCCTGAAAGAAAGTTATCGCTGTCGCCGGTGAAGGCGCATTGCACGTTAATTCCAGTCCCCGCTTATAAGCACTCTGACACAAGTCCAGTTTCCCCTTAAGCTCATTTGAAATTCCTAGGTACTATTTTTGAAAATTGAACATAGCAATTTTGGTATTTTGAAAAAGTGTAAATAGTACTTTGTACACATTCTGTGAACATGTAAAAAGTTATTTGTTGGGGCTTTTACTACGCTAAAATATGTAATACTAAGGGTACGCTGGAATTTCTTTATAATGCGTTTAAGCAGGACTGGACGTATGTATCTCGCCAAGATTTGCGGCCGACACCAAGCCTATCCTGGATTTAGCAGAAATTTTTCAGTTTATGGAAATGTGCAAATATCACAATTTGCTTCAAAGTTTGTTGCACCATTTCATTTTACACTTCAAGGTATTTTCTTCTCTAGTCTGTAGCATGGCTATACAGATCATTTGTCCCTATTACACCACGTAGTATGAACGAACCTGACAAAGTTCCATGCGCCCTTAACTACTAAGCTGACAGACTACCTAGGGATCGGATGCTGTAGAAACTACAGCTACAGGCACTTACTACTTACGACCGGCGTAGGCACTTACTTTGAGCATTGTTCAAGGGAGAGTAGGAGAGACTCGGCGTTAAAATAATGCAGGCCATGATACTAACAATACATAGTTGGGTATGGATATAGTCGTAGGAAGGACTTAGAGAGCGTCTATTACCAACTTTTATTGTTGGGTGCTACCTACTCATTTCCCTCCGTCCAAGTTTCTATGTACGATCTAGAAATAAGCCTTTGGTCCCTCTCGAAGTTTTTCTTGTAAAATTCAAATTTCCCCTACCCGTTACTTCTGTGAGCCTCGTACTAAAAGAAATACCTTGACAATAAAAACATACTTGCTTCACTTTATGATCACATTTCATCTTGATCCGTTGTGACTCATTTGGACGTGAGAGCTATGCTAGCCTTCATTCGTGCTGACGTGGAACTTTTCACTGCTTAATCTTGTGAAAGCAGATTGTTCAGAGACGTGTATGTTTTAAGCGTCATTATGCCTAGAGACTGGGAGGAAAGAGGAACTCACTCCATTTTGATATAGCGCATGATTAATAAATAATCATTCCCATTAAAGATGAACCCATCTTTAGTTACTTGCCGCTTAAAATTACATTTACAGGAAATAAACCGTAGCGGAGGCGGTCACGGCCGTAGTCATAGAGATGTATAAAACAGAGATGTACCTACATATAAAACTACTCATATGAAGATTACCATGATGATGATGTTCCATTCATATGTAAAGCCGGAGCGTTGGGCCATGGAGACCATGCAACGTACTACCACAGAGAACTAAGCAAAGTGGGAAGGAAGTAAAACCAAAAAGACGAATCAAGTTAGTGATTTGATTATTAAAATTACTGATTAGCGTTTAGACCGGGGAAAGTTTCCCATGGAGTCATCACATCCATTGAAATAAATAAGTCAATAAGAGAGCGAGAGATTTTAGTTTTAGTTTAAATTAAGTGAACGACTTTTTGGGCTCATATCATAGCCATGCGTGGGGAAATATTCGTCGACGCTCTCTCCCTCTCCAGCTCGCTTGGAGCAGCTCAAGTGTGTCTGATGCAATTTAATTTACTTTACTTTGAAGGCTTTTCAAGTGTCCTTGACTTTACGGCACTTTACGCTCTGCGCTGTCAATATTGTGGTTGCCTGCCGCCCGAGCTTCCCCCCCCCCCACACAGTTCCCTCACACATTTGGATTAATTAAAAATGAAGAGTGCATGTTCGAGATAGTTTTAATTTATGCTCAAACATTGGCAAATTGTCTTAGTTGTAGTTTCCAGAGCCCAACAACAATATTTTGTATCGAACGGCAGAGCTCCGTGCTCCTGACACTTTGGATTTGTATGCAAAGGAAGCGAGAGGGACAAACATCTAAAGAACCCAGCGCTCACTTTGCCAATCTATTCAAAATGAAATCAACAGCCACCATTCTAAACTGCTACTCTGCAATATTCTAATGGAGAAATTATGGAACGTTTCCAGGCTTCGTTCGTAATGAATAACAGTGGATATGGTAGACATGAATATGGTGATTTCTACGCTCCGTCTCCCTGCTTGCCAGCAGACCCGCTGGGATGTTACCAAGGCAAGCGTCTTTCTTGTTTTTGAATTTCAATATCAATCGATTCAGCACAGTCGAATTTTCCTGTTTGTCAAAACATTTATTGAACAAAGTGTAAACAACATAAAATTTGAGAGAATGACTGTTGACTGGCGACGCTCATAGCAATCAACCTGATGAGAACAAAAGTATCCAGTTACATACTTCAATGGAGATCACTTATGCCTTTTGGCGTGACTCAAGTGCATTTCCTTATATGGAGCACGTGTGTCTGCTGCTAACAGATGCGCAAACAGAGACTCTGCGTCCGAGGCCGATAACGCGTGTCTTTTCAGTGTAAAAATTGAGTATGTACTGATATACATACTCAAAGGAAGATACATTGGCACTTACAGCTATACTCATGTAGAGCTAAAATCATGATCCAACTGTCCGTTTTCATTAGAATTGTCATTGTGTGACTTATAAGGAAAGTGGGGAATGTCTGATGGGTAGACACTCCAGAAATTAAAGTCGAGGATGGGATGGTGTGTAGAACGTGTGTTCACATGAGGATCTAGTCTGCCTTGTGTCGAGTTGAGTGTCGAATGGTAATAATGCGTGGAGCCAGAATCATAACTCACAATCTATATCGCATCGTATTACATTCTCATTTCCTCCAAGGAAATAGAGGCCTGGCAAGAAAAACTGGGAAATGTCTAGGTAAGAATCAGCTTGATTTATTCCGATTAAATAGGCATTTATAAGGAAAGAGAATCTACACCTAGGCCTCCATATAGACTCATTCTGGAAGTCAATCTCACATATTGTTCCCTTCCACTAAGGGCTATCAATGTGCGTGGAAATAGCTCCGTCCTTACTTCCATTCACTCCCCAATAATTATTAAAACCTAACGAGTAAGGATTCGTTTTCATTCGCAATGTGCGTGCGTAGCCTCTCACTGAATTATCTAAGTCACAAATAAATATTTCAAGGCAGCCTCAGTACTAACGGGGACAAGGTGCTGAGCTGATTTATTTTTACGATTTTTGATGCCCTCATTAAAAGATGTGTTCCAGACATTTCCTCCCAAGGGAGTCACATGTCGAGGGCTCATTGCAAAATTACATTTGTGCTCCTGTAGCAGGCAATCAGTCTTATTCGACTGATCAAGACCAATGTACATCCCTGGATGAAACGAGAAGGAGGAGGACGTAGCTACATTCAAAATTAAAAGTCTTTATCGTTTGTTCCGCCAAAGTACCTATGAAAGTAGCCGTAAAGAGAAAGTACAGAAGATTCGTCTACCATGGAATGAGCGAAATTACACTGTGACGAGATTGTTGCGCTCATTTTATCTCGCTTTGAATTGTTACAAAGTTGAAATCCTTTCAAATTCTTTCATCTCTGAACTTTCTAACTACGCTAAGTCTCCCTAACTTTTGGAACTGCACGCTCCTTCTTTTGTCAAGGAAAGATAGATGGAAGGTAGACATATGTATGTATACGTGTCTACTTCATTACGTAATCCGCCAACACAATCACATTCCTTATGCTCCGTCTCAATCCAACTTTTTCAAACAAGCTAATTGCCTCTTACGAAACATGTGCTAAAGGAATCTCATTACTAATTTCTTCTCCGTTTAGGTGATGTCTCCCCGGAATTGAAAAGTTGTTACTTTCAGAATCAGATGGATATTACTCCAATCTCTGATTACGATTATTCCGCCAAATATCAGTGACAGTACATAGTGCCTATACTTACATACCGATACTTAGGAATCTTTGAAGAAATCGTGAAATGTTTGAAAGTGACACCTTTTTTGGCAAATCCTAATCATGCATCGGTGGCTTGTTGGATACGGGGAGGGGCTCTTGGTGGGCGGTGGTGTCAAGTATCAGGGATGCAAACTTGACAAAAAACCATTCAAGTGAGGACAAAGTATGAATCCACGACAGTCTGTACAGACAGAAGACAAAATGTGCCGGTTTGTACACATGCATGGGGGATCTTAACCCTGAAACAGAGTGGAGAAAGTGGAGTGGGAGTGTGTGATGGGAAAATATTGATACTGTACAGATTCTGTTTGTTCATCGGAAAAAAAATATGACAAGTGTTTTTTATGGATTAGGGATTCAGCCGCGACGACACCCGCTCCATAAAAAATGAAATTGAAATTCATACATTACTTCACTCCACTTGAACTCTGCGAATGGAGGGAACGGAGCTGGTAATGCTCATCTTAGGCCGTTCGGCAGAAGGTGACTGAAATCCTTTGTGGAAACAACTAGGGAACCCCCTGGCGTCCCGGGAAAAAAAATCCCTTGATGGTAACTTTATCAAGAGAATAGCAGTTTATGTAAAAATCTTGAACAATCACCGAAGAAGGAATACTTTGAAAACTTCCTATTTTCCAATAATGGTCTAATGTTTCAGTGCTTTCAATAAAACATGGCTCTTCCTTTGTGCGGACGATCCGAGACTCGACTTGCTTCCCACATTTATTCCCGTCAGAGTCAAAACAATCTATTTGCACATCTATATCGCCTGCTTCCCAGCCCACAGCTCACTCAAGATACATGTAGCAGAAGGTCGGTCTCCTAAGCCGGCCGGACTGCCTGCCTGCCTGCCTGCCTATGCATGTCTGTTGGGAAATGGTAGTGTGTGCCGTCTCACTTACAAATTAGATTTACTATTTTGCACTACACATGCTTCCTTTTTATATCATCTTTATTTGATGTGGTCTTCAGAGCAATCCTTTGATTTCCACCAAAAGCAAAAGGAGCAAAAGCGTGAATCATAACAGGTCTGCATCACTCTCAGCTCTACACACACACACACAATATTGTCAACAGCTGTCTATGTGTATGCCTCTACTACAAATAGAAACATAGGTACTTATCCCCCCTAAATCTAGTACAGCTAAGGTTTATGGTTGACGATAAACAGGAAACACGACTTGAGCATCCAGACACACTGGATAAGATACGCTTAAATCCGTCCCTCGATTCTGTATAAGTATAAAATATGAGTAGTGGCGTGTTTTTTTAGGCCTGAAAGCCTAATAAAAAACAATAACAGATAATATCAGGTTGGACAAGCCAAATTGGAAAAAATATTCATGTTCCAATCGCTCAGCGCCCTGACCATGAAACCTTGAGACTGTATGCCTGTAAGGCGTGCACTCTCTCAGTCAGTAGTAGTCTGAACGGGAAAGAGAGACGGGAAATTGCTGAATGCACGTAAAAGCACACCATCAAAGAGGAATTCAAGATAAAAATCCAGTTAATATGAAGAAAGTAATGAGTTTGCTATTTTTACTGGACTAAGTGAAGATGACATTAGTGTTTCGTTTCGTCGCTCGAGTTCAGCTCCCCTGACTGTGTGAGTGTCGTAGTCGTAACGGTGGAACTCATGGCTGAGAGGAACAAGACGCCAAGAAGGACGAGGATGACGGCTGCTACGACGGCGAAGGTGAGGACGTGTTGTTGGGCTCCATGCGCCGTTAATAAATGCTTGTGAGGGAAGTAGTAGCGCAAGGAGCTTCCAGCCGGATGCATCATATCCACGTATTTCTCTCCGATCCTATTTTAGTAACTAAGGAAAGGTTGCTCTTGAAACACGTGCTCCTTTTCTCTCAGCTCATTCCAAAAAACTTTCCTCCCCACACACACACACATACACACACAGACACATATCGTCGGAATCTCTCTCTCTCTCAGTGTCTTTTCCTTCCTTTTTCATCTCCAACTTGTACAAAGCTGGGAAAAGTGTATCCAAAAAAATCTCACACAGTCCAGCACGGTCCGTGGGCCCCATATGTTGGATAGGGAGGAGAAGGACTATTTGTTTGGCAGTGTGGATACAGTGTCAGTGTGACTGAAGGAGCATCTTTAAATACTAAATTCTTTTTAAACTATTTCCAAGTTATTTCATCCTTACACAAATTCTCGTGTTTCATGGAAATACTCAAATTACACATTCTGAGCAACGTACAAGTGACGATGTAGTACCCCCAAATTACACAAATTTAAGAAGAACACGGACATTGCTTTGGCGTGGTGCTTTTGTTTTTCGAGGAAACACAGTTAAGTTGTGCTGGAAGGAAAAGTGACCTGTAATAAAACTTGAGCTATTAGTTCAGATACACATATAAGCTGATAATATATTACGGTGCTGGGTGCAATCAACGCTGATATAAAACGTGGAAAAATCCTCAATTTCCCCCTGTAATTCTCAAATATTTCCGATAGTCTTACTCGTCCTTAAATCTACGAAAGGGAACCCACGCAAAGGTGAAATACAACATTAAAATATTATCTACGTGTAATAATATGCGTTCTACAATCCTCCAGGAACTCCCTACATCATAAACGCTCGCTGACATAATTACTGTAAGACTGAGAGGTGCACCGTGCTTGAATACAGTTACTTATTTACAAGAAATTAATTATTGCTTTAGCAGTAGTAATTATTAAGTACACATGGCAATTATTCCTGACTAGGACATATAAACATTATCGATTATGCGTGGAGCCTTTACTACGAAACAATTCCATACAACTGCTAGCAAATTTCTACCTTCATTTGGCTCGGTGATCGAACTCGATTGCCAGTGTGTAGGATATTTGAATCTTAAAGAGTAAGCTAATGAACAGACACATACTGTTGCTATTGTGCGAATAAAAATCTGTCGGAATCGAAGAGCTCCTCAAGAAAATCGAGAAAATCACATGTGGAAATAATGACGGGATGTAATTGAAAACTAGTTTCAAGTATTTGTGTGTAACAAGATCCACGGACCAAGTCAAAACCACACAGTGGACCATTTATCGACTCTCATTCCGGTAAACGGCTGCCGAACTTTCTACTTTCCAATTTGCTTTAGATAGTTCAACTGAATGCTAGTGTTATTCCACTCATTACTGCTTCAACGCTAACTAAGCTAGTGCGACCTTAAATGTTTAGTTAATGGCTAAATTAGAAAAAATCCTCCTTCTGCTCGGTACAGTTAGAGTTCCAAGTGTATGATTGTGATATAATAAAAAAACGTTTTAAGTTTTAAAATAAATTTTTTCATATGTGACTTGTAGACTGTAGGAAATTATATTTTTGTTTGTTTGCATGAATGAGTGAAGGATGGTAGCTTAAAAGGAGCCACTATGTAAACATTCCCAGGCCAAGTCCCAGTCCCATATCCATCCTTGACAGTTAATTAGAAAATAAGTTTTTAAAAATTCTAGTTGATGTTTGTCGTTGATGTACTTTCTAATCCAATATGACGCTCCCACCTGTAAATATGTGCCTTGGTAATTGGTTTTAATAACTAATTTAGTGCCATCGAGTTTGCTCTCTGAGAAAAAAGTGGCTACTACTTCCACGGAAAAGTTTTTTTTGAGAGAGAAAGCCGCGTGAGTGAGGGATTCCTGAGGGAGAAAATAATTGAAGCAAGATAGAAAAATTCGTGTGTTTTCCTTCTATTTTTTTTCAAATGTATTTTTTCCGCACCCTAATGTAGTCATGGTGTGATAGCCCAAGTAAGTACATGGTTGAACTCTTGTTTAACATTTTTTGTAGGTTGTCACTTGCACCCAAAGTTTACTTCCAGCTCCTTCGAGGATTGGCTTGGGCTTAGATTTCCTAGTAGCTAGAAGTTATCTACTCTCTACTTTTCAAAACACTTTTCCCATCCGATTTTTTTTCCTCTGGATTTCCATGTACAGACACATTCGCCAAGGAATTCGGTTGAGAGTTTCCCGGTGACTGGCGTGTACAGCTAAAACCTTCTTTGCGAATCTCCTATATCAACTCCTTTCTGTCCATCTGGGTAGTAGATACATGGATACAGAGCTTCTTTGACTTTTTTTTCTCTCCCTCTTCACGTAGTTTACTTTCCCGGCCGAGACCCCATAATAGTACAGTCCCGCTGGATGATGTGGCAGGTAAGGTAGCTATAGGGAGCACTCATGCATATGGCAATGGATTACATGTACACACATGAGTCAAATGTGTACATTCTTCGGATGAGTGGAGAAGAAGAAGCCAAAGCAGAGTGGCTTCTATTCAAATGATATCGTTTCCCATGATTTAAAGTTAAGAATGAAAAAAAAGTAGTCCCAATTGAAAAGCACTCAATCGTTCCAGAGTCTCTACACGCCTCTCTATTCTCCAACACCATCGGCCCATTTTGACAGTGGTTTACGACCAACTCTCTGTAGACTGGCACTGCCTCTCTCATGAATGGAGAAATGCCAATATTTGGTTTTATATTTGTACTTTACGAGAGGACCAATTAATAAATTTGCCTCCTTCCGCGTAAATCTCCGGACCTCCTCTCCAGCCCTCCTTCCCTCAACGAACATTTTAGTTTTAATCTCATCCATTCTAATTTCCTTGGACGCAATGAGCACTTAAAAGAGAAAGAGAGTGCGTATTGTTAAGCAAACACTTTCCCATCACATACGCTCCTTCCCACACACATAGCCCGGTAGAGACAACCCTAGAGACTTTCGGGTTTCCTTTTTCTTTCTTGCATTTTACATACTCTCCCAACAGCTGGGCTTCTCTCTAGCCTAAGTTCCGCTCTGGGAGCTTGCTGTGCGTCTGAATATTATAAATAAAATTGCGGGTACTATCACTACAGAACGCGCGCTCCTCCAACTGTTCCTCCCGTACAGCTAACGTGTAAATAATGCAAAACATTTTAGAGTGAGCGATTTAATGACGTCTTTATTTTCCATTCACGGAACGCATACGTACATGGAGTACAAACAAAAACTATTTTTTTTCACTAGCACGCGGCCACGTTTTGAATTCATGGAAATAGGATGGCATTACACACCACCCCGGACTGCATTTATGAGTAGGAATGAAAAGACAATGAAGACGTTAATCGTCAATAAGACACTATTAGGAGCCATCTCGAGCTTCTCCGTATATTTGTTTGCCAAATACTAGTAGGGACGACAAAATATTCCACTCAAGTGTTCCGCACACATTTCCATCTTCCAGAATAAGCGCGCCAGTCCTCTCCAATTTATTTCATATGAATAAAAAGCCTCCTCAAGAGCATGCTTTTCCAAGGAGTTCCTTTTAAAAAACCCTGCAAACACGGTACACCGTGTAGTACCAGAGTAAGGAGAGAATTACACCATGTTGACTTGGTTTGTACTTGTACATAAGCTTTTTGTTTTGTCCCAACCGAGAGACAGGGCTGGAAGAATAGAGTAGGTACCTGAACAATGCATCAGCCATCATCGTCCATTTCTAGGCATTTTTGAGCTCTCTTCGGAGGGATTTATCTTGAAGTACAAATAACACGTAATGGTATAATAATTGGAGCTCCCCTACAATGCTTGCAGTGTATCTTTAATTCCCATGATAAACCCAGTCAGTGTATCTCTAGCTTTATTAACCAGCTTGTTTTGTGTGTGTGTACATATATATATTTCTAGGCCAAATAAAACTTTGAGTTTTAACTAGGGGATTTAAAGGAGGACTCCGGATTCCGGAAACGCATTATATCTCTGTGTATCTATGGACAGAAGCTTCCCATCAAAGCAGAGTACTCTTCGTTTACTATTTATGTCTCCAGTTCGAAAGTAGACTGCGTTAGCATAGTTTTAAAAACTTTACTTTTCGTAACAATCCCAGGAACATTATCCTTCTTTGAGAACAAGAACAACAACAACAACAGCAGCAGGAGCAGCACAATACGTAACAGTAAGAACGAAATGTTGAATTGAAAACCCCCCTACTTTTACTTTGCTGTCTCCGTTGTATAAGACGTAAACTAAGTAAATAAGTTTTGGAAACAAATAAACAATTGTTCCCTTTATAAAGCGGTAAGGGACGGCCGTCAGTGAATAGTGACACTTTTGAGAGGTCCATAAAATAGCTGGTCATCCTGGAGTTTTAAAATGTTTCTTCATCAAAGATAAAAGGAATTCCTAAGGAAAACATGCTCCTCGTACATACATAACATACGTAGATATATTACTTTAAAAGAAATTAATTTACTTAAATTTACTCTTACGATGCGATCTTACTATATGCTATCAAAGTATTTTTCTAATCCTTAATAGGTAGTTGATATGTGTGATGGAGGTACTTTAATTGATTAGCAGCTACACATATAGGTGTAGAACATAGGGAAGAATTCCTATTGCCGAGTAATGCGCCTGCCCTATGGAAGAAAGCTCAACGGAGACGAGAGAACAGAGACCGAGAGACTCGTGTTTGTTCTTCTTTCAAATGACAATGGGGCATTCAAGTTAAAAAAAACTCCAATGAATAGCTACACTATCAGATGTGTGTACGTATGTAGGTAGGGAGGTTTTTAAGACATTTGTAGGCACCTAGGTATATACAAATATACGCACTTGCTTCTGCCTCCACTCCTGCCGGTGTTTTCGAATCGGTATGAAAGAAGAAAAGGAAGAAGAAGAAAAAAGAAGAAAGGACAAAAGCTTATAGGTTTGTAACGTAATGTCTTAGTATTATTTCATTGGAGTGCCAAACTATGGTACTCTTTATCCCTTTATAGCAAGTCCTAAATTTTAGTCTAATTGCAAGAAACAAGAAGAAATTCTCGTAGCATTTTATTTTCTTCCGTGTGCTCCACATTATTCCTTATGTTCAAGAAAGCTCCTTTATGACTCGCTATATAAAAAGGAAACTACAATATAAAAAAAAATCCTACTTCCACGTAATTATATGGTTCTTGGCATTTGAGTTGAGTTCGTCTCGTTACTTATTTATGTCCTGGACTGGTGCGTCACCGGCAATACTTTCATAATCTGGACACGAAAAATCCCATTCAGAGTTTAAATATAAACTGTATTCGAAAATTTGATTAAGCTGGATGTACCTACCTTGTCTGACGGTAGCGGATTAGCGGAGTCTTTAATTCATCTCACGCTACAGTTATCTCCAAGGTCACATCGAGTAATTCTCTCTCTTTGGTACCGATACATCAGAATTAGAAAATGTAATTTGATTTGGAATTTGGAACAAGATCATTCGATGCTTGTTTGTGAAATGTAACTTAATTTGGAAGGTCATAATCCGAGGGTTGTTTCTATAATTGTAATTTAAGTGAATTTAAATCAAATTTGGTTACTGGGAGGGGGTAGTAGGAGATGCGATACGATACCGTCACCAAATTATAGTATGAATGGCTCTTTGATTTGAGACACGGGGCTGATCTGTCTCTCATACATACATCTTGTACGAAGTAAGGCTATCCTTGCACATTCTAGAAAGCTACTCGCTTCTAGAAAGTTTCAAAGGATCATTGCATATCGGTAGCCTGCAGGCATAGATATAGGTGTGGTAGAGCTTCAGACATGTCCCTCTCACCAAACCATAAATAAGTTCCGCCTAATTTTAATTTTCTAAGACAAGCAAGATTCCGTAAAAGTATAGCTGGAAAGGGCTTCCAAGTCGAAACTGAAGCTGGAACTGAAGAGGTAAGGTCAGGTATTATTTGTATTTTGGTTTTGATTCGAAGGGAAAGTGGGGTCATTTTTCATGGAACTCGTATTATTAGTAGGATCTTTGCAACAGCGACAGCTACAGGGCCCGAAATCGTGTAATCTTGCGTAACTACCTATACCCAAGTATACTACTGACTCATACTCGGCTGAGTCTTTAGACAGATGCGATGGGAAACTTAGTTGTACGGACCACAAGTGCGGAGTCAGTGACAAATAGGTGATTTCTATCAATAGAAAATACTAAAAGCTCTCGTCTGTTGACTGACTACAACGTGTAGTGTGACGTGGAAGCCGATTTTAAATTACTGTCACATCAATTCAAGTCGGTGTGGAGCTTCCAGCAAATTCCGTGCCGGTGTTACTACCAAAGGGGGGAGCTATCGTTTACCTAGGGCCACTAGACTCGTTTAAATGGGCTACAGTAGACACTGCACATTTGTTACGTCGTCCTACTGGATTATAAGAAGTTTTCTACGTTGCGTTGTTGCATAATACGAGAAACTCTACCAGACGTACTTAAACGCAATCCCTAATCAATATCCCTTTGCTCGACTCCAATTAGCCCTCAATGGGGATCCGAAAAAAGGGCAATATATACGTATTTGTAGTTTGTATAGGAATACGCTTTTTATTTTTCCTATTTAAGAAAAAGTGCCAGTAATTGCCTGGGACTGTGTTTCAAGTCAAACTCAAGTCGAACGCCCACGGTTATGTCGAGAGTGACTGTGGGAGACAAAATAGAAAAAGTTCAAAGACTTTCGACTTTTCTCTTGCCATCAGGTCAGGGACTAATGAGGACCGAAAGAAGGGATTTTATTATTATTGTTTAGTGGCCAACGCCAGTAAGGCGTTTGCGGACAAAGTAAGTATGCGCCACGTACAGACATAGGTCCCAGGAGCTTTCCCAGTCATTCACGTCCATATTGTTTTGTGTGATAGAGGATCTTTGCCTGGAGCACGTCCATACGTGTTTATGTTGGCTCCTTCCTTGTATGAGTCCGAGCGTCAAGGTGGATTTAATTGCTGTATATTTTCCTCTGCCGTGTGACCGGTCACGGCATACTTCTTCAACAGTGGTTTCGTATAGACATTTATTTTCATGGTACAGCGGATGTTGAATGTTGAAAGTTGAAAGCCCTGCTAGGGAACGCACTCCTATTTTCTTTTTCAAGTATAATTACACGTGGTTGCAAAACATCTCAATCACACGCCGTGCCTACCTTTTTGTCGAGCAATCGTAGGTATACGTGTCATACTCATTGAGAAAGAAAAATCAATGACTTTGAAGGAGTTTGAGGAAAAGTTTATCATTAATTAGTTTTGAGCAGTTATCCCACAATTTTGACGTCTTTATGTTGGGTCGGGAGGGCTTCTGAGAATTTTTGTTGTTCTATTCGGAGGAGAGGAGTGTTGAGAGTTGAACCACTCGATTAAGTTCCATTCTACGGGAAATGTAGTAGAAATGAGTATAAATTATGAGCCGAGTCTCCAGCCCATGGTTTTGATTGCGTAAAACTTAGTATTCTTGTCTCCTCACATGATTAATAAACATCGTGTTTCAATTGAATTCTAATGAACGGCAATGAGGTATATAAAAAAAAAATTTGAATGAACAAAGAACAGCATTCATTTATTTTAATGAAACGTCAAAGTCTCTCCCCCAACCCCGCTCCCTGCGTTACGTCAACCATGTGCATTGTTCTTGGCAATAAAACGTCCATGATGAATGACTATTTATCAACTTATCACTATTCCCAGAACTTGTCCGAAAGTTATCCACAAAAGTTTTCCTCTCGAGACAATCTGAGGAGATGGGAGTACATGCACTCCTGCCATATTCAAAGGAGGTAAGTTAAGGTAGCGGGGGAATCAATGAGGCGTACTCTCCATGGGTAGAGGACCCTATAGGACAGAACATGTGTATCCGTAGACTCACAAGTAATTATTCTTGAGAAGAATATGAATGACTGGGAATTCGTCGGAAATGGGAAAATAAAATCTTGGAAGCACAACGGCGGCCCTCTCGTTAAGTGAACAATGAAAATTAGCCATTCATGTGAGAGTTAAGTAGTCTCCGACCACCAAGCCTTGAGGGGTGTAAACAGGGGAGATTTGTCACTTTCTGATACATGGCCGAGGCACGGAGGGAGTTCGCTACGCTAAGTACGTACTTTCACAGCTATTTAACAGCTCTTTCCTTCCTTCCTTCGTCTTCCTTTCATGAGGCCTGAAAGTATTATATTTTTTCCCCCAATGGAATGTGACTGCCATAGGACGCGTCAAGTAAAGTTTATAGCCATTAAATTACCAATGGAAGCCCTCCCTCTTCCCATGAGGTTCGATGATCGCTTGACTATGTACACACTCCTTCTCGAGTGGAAAATGTAAATGAGAAGTTTACTGCTACGCAGTCTTAGTTGACGGAATGTTGAGACTATGCACTTTCCAATCTTGATTCATCCCAAGAAGGTTTGAATTCTTTCAGAGGAAGGAAAAGAAGAGAAGAGAAGAGAAGAAAAAAACGGGGTCAAAACTGTAAAGAAAGAATGACTTAGGCGACGTAAAAGCCCAAGAAGTTGGTGAAAATAGAGTCAAAGAGCATGGAGGCTCAAGCTCCGTTTTTCCCCTTCACACAGTCAAAACTTGTGGTGGCTCCTTTCATTGAATATGGCGTCGTGTCAACTCATCTAGCTCTCTCATCAATCATGCTATTTTTCATCGTCGCTCTCCGCATGTAGAGCCGTTCTCTACATTTGCTGTATCCCCTTATTAGCTCCTTCCTCCGCCACCAATTGATACAGCAGCTCAGAGAATGTACACTCAAATTCCATTCCACTCATATATGTTTAATATTATAGGCTCTTGTAAATGATTATAAGTGGAATCCATATTTTACTTGGTGAAAGGCCCGCACGCAGTGCTCTCCAAACTGTCGTCATAAGCCAAATAATCGCCTTGGCATACACCGCCATAGCCGCCCGCACACACTCATACATGTATACATTCTACAGTCTCTATGCGGCTCAAGACTCCGTGAGGAGACACTCCACTCTCTCACACTCCACTATTTGTTTTTCATCTCGTAATGCTGCCCTCCATTGCATCGCTCTGCACTGCACTTCCAAGTGGCAAAAAAAAGATGTTTTTATCGATACCGAGTCAATGGGGAAAGAAATGGAGAAAGTGTCTCTTTGGATTAAATCGTATCCGACTGCTCTAAATTCCCTTCCGAGAATCCCAGCCCTAGTCTGCATATGGAAGTAACCCACATTTAACCCAAAACCAGGTGGTTGAGAACCACAAGTGAAGCTTTCACAAATTCTGTGGCTTTGGACGATGGGCTGGACGGCTGTATTGCATCACGCACTCGGAGTCAGTGCTGCCCTGTTGATCTTTACACTTGATTCGTCTGGACTTGTCATGCACTTAGTATTAGTCGAAAGGGAAGGTAATTACCTTCATAACGTTCTACTCCTGTCTCTGCACAGTTCGGGAACATTCCTTGGACGTCACTGAAATTCCTCTCCACACCACGACCACCGTAGCGTATGTGTGGGAAGCCCCATGCAAACTTATGTATCTTCCAACGATCCGTCTCACTCTTATGATGCCTGCATTCCGTCCGAGCCATGATAGAGACGATAAAATTACTTGTCAATCCTCCAATTTACTATCTGGACCAAGTCAACCTTCTCCGCTTAACCAGTTTTTCAACTTTAATGCATACTGCTGCAGACTGCATCATGAAATTGCGTCCAGAAATAACTTTTTACAGGATTAGTTCTCAACATACTAGCTTCTCCATTCTCGTTCATGTTCTGGGACTGTCCATCGATTGGATATATCCGTGGTCCATGTAAGTATGGGTGTAGTGAGATAAGGAAAGCTATAATGGAGAGAACGAGAGAGCTCTGGAATTATTCAGGTTGACGCTGTGCATAGTTCAGTCTCCATTTTCTCAGCTCTACGTGTGACAAAATGAACGTTGAAGCGTCGGAAATTTTTTTTTACATGGAGGCTTAGTCCAATCTCACGTACGTTTTTGAAGGCTGCCAGTTGACTCATGTCAGAGGGTGTCAGACTGAGTTCATGAGAATGTTTCCCTTTGCCTTTGCTGTCGAAAGATCGAATAAACGTTAAACTGACTCCACTTTGTATTTTTCACTCCACTTGAGTGAACAATAATGACTTGTACAGGAATAACTAGGACAATTCCCACAACTATTATTGCTTCATATGTACGTCTTGTCTCTCTTTATGTCTGGGTGTTTACAAGTTAATAAAGGAGCGAAGGATGTAAAAATGAGGATGGGGACGGATGATTGTATGAATTTAATAAAGAGGAAATGGCACAGTCAACAAGACCATCCGATCCAGTGCCAAGTCAGTGTGACCCTGGAAAATTTAAGCGTTCACTCTTTCCCATTTGACGGAGCTGGAACGGAAGAGTTGAGACGGGGACAGAGCTCGAGAGCTGTTAGAAAAGATTTGATGGTTTCTGGCGCCCTAGTGTTCCTTGAATGACAACCGGAAACAGGGAAAGGTTAGACAGTCTCAGTCATAAGCGTGATGAGAAAAGTCTCTGATTTTCTCAGCTCTATTTGTATGCAAACATTTTTCTCGAAACATTAATATCTAAGTCTAATTCATACTTGCTCTTTCCTTTCCTTAAGACATTCCCAGTCTAAGCCAAGTAACTATCCTTCAGTGTCAAAATTGTGTCCCCTGACTCAAAAGTGTCAAAATCCTTCAGTGCAGTGATGCATATTGATATTCTTTAATATGCATTTGCATATGTAAAGTATTCACACAATTTGAGTGAAGGACATGGGCTCGAACCTGTACGTTTTACCTTCGTCTGTTACATGCCAAATTGCATTTGTGGCCCAAGTCCAATCTCGACTTAAAAGTAGTGTCAAAAGTCCACCAATTCCTTAATTTCAATTGGGTCCAAGTCACGGAATAACCAATAGTCTCTTTATACACAGCTATTTTACACCGCTGTGCAATTACGTACAATTCGTTGCATGTTTTTAAACGTACAGTAACGTAGCGTTTTGTATTTTTCAGAAAGTGTATAGCATCTTCATTCGCTTGTATTGTAATTAGTGACACAGTTACTAGTCTCTTCATGCATCATTAACTATGTATGCTGTTGACGATTGTTCAGAAAGTATCGAATACAGTGAATACAGAAAAATCTCATAAAATATGGGGAAAACAGACAGCTTTCAACAATTTTTCAATTTTTTATTTTGTACTTTTTAAAATGAGTTAAAACGCGTTTTGAGCTTTTCAAAACATGTTTTTATATAATCATAACGTGGTTTACGACGTGGCACAGCACCAAACAGGGGTGTTCATATTGAAAAACCGAGATTTGGATATTCCGTTACGATATACATTACGCAGATATGGACGAGCTTGGACCACTTGGCAGTTAAGTAGAGACTGGACTTGTGCCAAATTGCATTTACACTGACGATATGCAAATAACCAAATTTAAAAAATGCTAGTTTCCCCTAGATACGGTGCTGCTAGGGTCTCTATCCATGTAAAGGAAGGCTTTCCCTGTATTGATAGGTTTGTGTGAGGAAAGTCAATTTTTCCTTTTTTAAAGTCCAAGCCCATCAGAGTAAAAGAATGGAGGGAGAAATCTCACTGATAAAAGCCAGACGCCCAATCTCCTCAGCCCAAGAGTTTACTTCACTCATGTGCATGAGATAACAAGCCTCAGTGTGTCCTTCTGCTATTCCACTGGATCTCCTGGGACTTTGTAATCATAGCCACGATTTGATATCATCAGTTCCTTCCATGTCTGGCGTCTTCTCTCAGGAACCCAATACGGCGCGGCTGTACATAGACACGAGTATACCTCTTTTGCAAGTAGCCAGGAAAACGTGTGACCTGCACCAGTACAGGAGTTACCATGTCAATATCACTCACTATATTTCCCTCTTTCCCAAGCGCATCTTTATTTCAATTTCAACCTCGTAGGACCGTACTCCGTTGCTGAGGCGGGTTCTGGGAGAAAATAGCGGAAAAACACAAAAACTCTTGATCAAACCCCATTCTACATGGCTCACCTTGTAAAAGTATAAAAGATCTCCTTAGAACTCCCCGTGTTCAGCTCCAAATTTTTATTACCCGGCCCTCGAATTTCTTTTTTTGGTTCGTGTAGCAGCCAATTTTCTTTATGTTTTTCTCCTACAATCACCTCCTATGATCTTTTTTTTCTCCTCCTGTGTTCCTGCTTTCTGAAAACTCTGGAGACAATAATGGAGACGAAGTTACAGCATAGGAAACAGATGGGATGTACCCACAAGGCGTGGAGCCAGACACAATTGTTGTAATCCATGCTTTGATCTTTTAGTCCGTTCTCGGCTCTGTCACACTATCTCACTCTCCCTCTCTCTCTCTCTGTCATCAAAATTTTATTGGAGTCATGAAACACATGTGCATTGATTTGGCTGGGACTCTGTTGACAAAGTAAATTGAGCTCAAATTTCCCTTGCTCTATGCATGACCTCTTGCATTATGAAAGACATCGTTTAAAACACCTAACACGTAGTCCGGGATCCAGTAATAGAGTTACATTAGAATTTCCTAAATTCTTATCCAAATGACACGGAAAATTAATGTACGGAGGTGCATTGGTGCATGCTGGGTCGTTTCCAGTTTCTTCAGTGGATATATAAATCCCTAGACACGCAGGATAATTGTGATAGACAGCATAGAAAACATCTAGTAATCACGTTTATGGTCCATCATCTCTTGTTTAAACTCGCTTCAGAAAAATACAGTTCATGGTCCTTCAGTACACAACACACTACTGCACTGGGGTATATACCTATTTACATCCCTCGTTTACCTTGTAGCTCCCGTGTATAATTATACGGGAAGGATGTTTATTTGTCCTGTACATTAAATAAAGAGAGGAAAGGATTATAGGATACAGGTTAGGTATGTGCATTAGATTTAGACAGGGCATGGCGCGAGCTCCATCCACTCGTGTGGTATGTCGACTAGGAGCTTACGATGATTGCACATGTAAATACATCCTGGCTGAAGCAGTTATCATGAAGACCATTAGATTTCCCACTCAAGCAGAGAGAGAGATACCGCATGTACACATAGCGTTCCACTCGTTAGCTCCGTAATGCTACGTCCTTTGAACAAAAAGGTTAATTAAGTACACACTCATTATTCCTTTTTTATTGTATTGCTCCATTTAATGAATTTCCCGTCTCCAAGTTATGGGGACTCAGTGGGGTGAAATATTTATGTGTAGAAGTAAGGGATTTTTGGGTGAAGCCTCGAAGGGAAGTAAAAAATTGATTAGAGAAATCATTGAACTGCCTCTCTCGAGCTTCTTTGTCGCCGTCAGTGGAGGAGATAAGTAGGCGGAGGTTCTTCTTCCCATTTCTTGGAGCATACTGCGCTGGGGGGCTCCATGATAGTTTCTCCACACTTGAGGAATCACCACTGTATAAATCATGTAGAGAACCCCAACTTGATGTCCCAGTTACGTTTTCATGCTGAAATAGAAAATCAATTGGAAGACTCGAAACTACCTCAAGAAGGAGGAAAGGGGAGAAAATTGGAATGATGGGAAAGTTGAGGTACAACTGGTAGGCTTGACGTGTATTTTCTATTCTTTCGATGGTCCTCTCCATTCCTTCCACTTTTTTTTCTTTTCCTTTTCTTTCAGCTGGTTTGGTTGGGTTTGGCTTTGGTTTTGGCTTTGGCTTTAGTTTAACTTGGTCTGCTAACTGAAGCTTAGGCCGCTTGAGTCGTGAATGAAAGTGAGAGGAAGACTGTATGGTCTGAATTCTTGTCTGACTAAACGACTTATTAGTTTCTAGGTACCTACATATGAAGCTGCGGTGATAGGAGACTCTTACAAAAAAGTTGAATATCCAAGATACGTACATACATACATATAAGTATACGCAACTTAACATTGAGAGAATGAAGGAACGTTTAGTCGACGGAGAAAGTCGTTCGCTGTGCTCGATATTCATGGGGAATTTAGATGTAGTTACCATGTTCTTTTGTGGTAGACTTGTTCAATGATTCAGTGAGGGCAATAAAAGAACTAAACGTAATGAAATCCACTCATAATGTACAAAATAATTTCTAGCACGAGTCACGAATCCCCCAGTGTACTTTTCTCCATCTCTCTCCTCGCCCAACACAGATCTCACTCAAACTCAAGCTCTAGCTCAGCCTATTACACAGTCTTACCTTTCTCAAGTCTAATAAGATGTTACAATTTGTAATGGTCTTTCTTTTCTCTCTCTCCTCCATAGTTCCCCTTCCCTCCGAATCAAGTCCCACTCTCCGCCCTGGTAACGACTGCCGTCTTCATCTACTCAATAAAGAGAAAGTAGGTATAGGTAACTTACTTTGGGAATAAACTGCCTAGTGAATTTCTATGGCTGCTCTCCTTTTAACAATATGAGGACTGCTTCCAACTTGACAACAAACAGGGATAATCTCAAGTAGGCATGCTTTCACTATTGCTAGTTTATGTCCCCACTTATTTATGTGATAGTATTTCGCGCCACAAACGAGTCATTGAGCTGTCCCTAAAAATAGATGCGTACGTACATAACGTGCATACACAAATGCGCCGGGAAAGTGCACGAAGGGATCTAAACCGTTTGGAATGTCTGCAAAATAACAAGGCTGGTAGGGGCATGGGAATTTGCATAATGGTAGTGAACAAGAGTCTGTATGTACCTATGTAGATACGGCTTTGTAAACATATATTAAATAACGTGGTAGGGATTGTGGGATATAAATGACTGAGGAATACCAAGCAGATTTACCTTGTAATATTTCATTCTATTTTATCATTGTAAAGAATAAGAGGAAGACCGCCTCGGATATTTGTCACTGTGCTAGACTGTATGTATAAATGAGTGAACGTGACGTGTACAGCGGAGAACACAGGAGTCCATACATTCACCCTTGGCAATGCAATGGACAGACTTAAATGGATTATACATAATCATAATGAAGTGCAGGTATTATTAGGAGTTATCGGCATACATGTTTCCGTCACTTTCCCCAAACATCCTTTGGGAGGAAATGAGTACTGTCAGTGGAGTTGAGAAAGTTTTCACGTACCACACAAAAAGCTGGAGAGAATAAGCTCATGAATATCTATAATGCCCTAGTTACTTAAATTCGCTCTCTGGCCGTGGATGGTCTGATATATGGCAGCCGCACTCCAGTCTCATGAGGGAGGTGGGTCTGTGACATTTTGTACATGCATCCACATGAGCACGAGTTACATGTCTCAGTATTTGAGTAGTTGAAATTATTCAAACGCATTATTTATACAGCACCATGTGGGTTTCTTGAGAACTTTGACATAATCTGCCAAAGATCGTATTAAGAAAGCCGTCCTCCTTCTCTGATATCCAGTCTTGCTCAAGTACGTCCTCTCGACTGTCTCTCTCTCTCTCTTTCTCTTTCCCTCCTTTCGCTCTCCACTATTCTTCCCATTTCCCCTTTTAGCTTTCCCCAAGTCTTTGTCACTCTTTTCTTTACATTCACATCAATTCTCAAAATGTGTAGGTTTTTTTTCCAGAAAATAAAAGTTTCTTTCCTAAAGAATTGAGAACATCAGAATTCACTTATTTCACTTACATCTTGTCAGAGCCTTTTCTAATGGTAAATTGCCTCTTTCATCTCACTCTTACTTTTCCATAAACCTATACAAATTTCCTTCCTTCTAAGAAAAATCTCTCTCTCTCTCTCTCTCTTTGCAATTTAAAATTAGCCGCCGGGACGGGATGAAAGGGCGATTTGATTTGGCCCATGGGCTAGTATGTACACCTTGTCTTAAACTACAAGTGTTTGCTATCAGATTAAAATTCTGATCCTGTCGTTTTATAGAAGATTGAAAATATGGGCACTTTCTCTTTAAATAATAATTATTATTGGTTGCACTGTCTATATACATACATACGGATGATTTAACGTACTCATTAATTGTATAAATGTGGGGTTGTAAGGGCAATGGCCAATGAACAACTTGATGAATAAATACATACATACATATATACATACATACATACATACATACGGAGGAGTTTAGTATCCTTAAATCAAAGCTTTTGGCATATGTATATCGTATATTACAGTAAATAGCTGCTCAATAATTCTTTTCCGATAGGAGGCAAAAGTTCTAGCATTAATCGATGCAACTAAATAATTAATGGAGGCCTTTTGATACTTATGATACGGAGAAAGGAGAAATAAATTCTTTGAAGGTGCCATAAATATACTCCGCTCCCACAATCAGTACTATGTACTTACGTATTGTGGGCTGAATCAGTGTGGAAATCAGCTGGAATTCAAACAGTATTCATCCATCTAAGTACATGAGAGAGATGGTGAATAACTCGTTTTAAATGCATAGCGGAGCCTATACACTACGGACCATCCAAGAATTTTAAACAGTATTTTCACTATATAAAGTACACTCTGGTTCCAATCCGTCCATTATGAGTACTAGGAAGGTACCTCTTATCCTTCCTTTCTGCGGTAGCAAAAGGAAGAGTCATAGTAATTAATATACTTATGTATATCTCTGCATCTTGTAGTGTAAATTACTTCCTTATTTTTCTCCGCCTGAGCAGCGTTATGAAATGAAATACGCGAGCCAAAGTCAACAGATCTGGTTTTAATTAAATCATAAATATGTACGCATTAGAGCAGTGTTATTCAACATTATTAAACCTCAAAAGTGTGGTTAGGAATTGGTAATTCTTATCCTTCGATGTGATTCTGCGTGTGACGTACAGAGATACTTCTGGTATTATCATTATCATTAGATTTATCACTATAATCTGAGACTATTGCAAATACAGATGCAGTGGGACGTGCTCAGCATTTGCATCTCAATACGATCGGGTCTCCGTTGTATTGTACAGTGCCCAGTCCTGTACAGAGGAAATTATTTACGACTGAGATAGTTGAAAAGGGATACGGGCTATGAGGTGATAGACGAGGAAGTAGTCAGTGGGAGCTGTGAGTTAAGATACAATTGAGAAGCTTAAGTGTAGCTTTTTATATTCCACAGAAAGCAATAAATAGGAAACGCACCATTGGAAGATACAGAATGAGAGAGAGAGTGAGAGAGAGGGAAGATTGTACTGTAGTTTCGGTGCTTACGGTAATTACAGGATAGATAAAAAAAACCTGTACTTAACTAGGCATATATGATTTGATAGGGTGGATAGAGCTAGGCATGCATCCCCATACTTAGATTGGCTGGATAGGAAAGAAATCTGGGACATTTCACTCACTGAAGGAGGAAAAGAGGAAGACGAAAAAAAGTTATTTTACGCATGAGAAGTGCAGAGAAAAGAGGAAGTTGAAGGAAGTCTTGAAATGTTAGCTAGTGCCATGGAATGGATGTATTTTTTTTTATTCCTTTCACTTTATGCATGAGTAAATAGATTTACGTTGGCTATAAGGTTGGATTTTAGAAGGAATCCTTTTGGGCTTAATTTCCATACCTAGTGAATGTCTCCCTTTCACAAATAGGTCGTTCTAGCCGAGTCATTTTGAGTAACCCAAACATGCTGTAGCATTTTGTTTGGAGGAGAGATGCTACCAAAATAAAAAAAATATATAGTGCGGCATATACATGCATACTCCTAAGTGCTTACCAGCATAGATACTATTGCTCACTTGCCCACATTTACAGAAAGGCAATCCAAAAAAAATGTTTTTTCTTATATCTTTTTCAAAGCTACCTACTTTCCCTCCAGTTCTATTCTTTCATAAATCATGAATATATGGGATTATTTAGTAAATCTTCTTTCATTTCACACAACGTTTACTCCAACGTTATAATGGAGCTTCATCCAGCCGTCCAGCCAGCACACGACACTCAAAATGTATTTTCAAAGACTTCCAGCGCACAATTAGCATTTAATTTGATAGTTCTCGCACACGCACACAAAAAACGAAATTATGTTTTAAGTCTCAAGAAGCATCCAGTAGGACACAGTATAGTGTTCACTCTTGCGGGGAAAGGTTCAGGGGAAAAAAACGTCATGTTTTATTTAAATGTTAAAGTATTTACAAATCTACTGGCCGATCTGCACTTGAATATTTAATTCATTCCCGCTCCGATGTAAGCAACATTATATAATCATATTAGAGAATCTTTTCTAATTGCCTCATGTAGCATTTGTCCATGTGAATTGAGCATTAAGCTTTCTAAAGCATGAAGCACAATCTTCGTCTCACAAGATTCTCGTAGTTTCACCACCCAGAGCAGTTGAGCTGCTGGTGGGAATGGGTTTAATTACACATAAATTTAATAAATTTACAGCTGTATGTTGGTCTTGCGACTAGTCTACCTACGGTTTCTCGCTTTCCTGTAGTTATACTAACACATACGCACTACACTGATATGCTACCAACAATGTAGCCTAATTTACAAGCGGCCATTCGAATTCGACTACATTTTCAGAGCATTTCTCATAAAACTTACTGTACATTGATTTAATACAACGAGAACGGTCTTACCATCATGGTGAACCTATTTGTGAGCCTTAAAGCATATTTTTCCGTTTAAGAGCTCGTGCCTGTGACTTCAACCATGAAGGCAGTAAGGTAGTAGGAGGTCCAATGGTAACTTTTACTGGAGAAGGGGAAAGTCCACTTTCTCCGAAAAGTAGCCTTACGTTTTTTAGTCTTGGAAAAGTGGTCAAAATTACATCTTATTATTCGTATAATACAGTCTTTTAAGCATTCCTCTCAATTCCATGCACATAATTAATTCATAGAGTGGATCAAAAATAATTGTACGCTTTCCCGTTTCCACCCACCTACTCTAGATGTATATATGTGGGTAGGTAGGTCGACCCGAGTCACATCCAACCAGGAATAATAAGGCAACTATTTGTACTGTGATCAAGTGCTGAGTACCTAGTTATTTGATGAAACCAGCCTGCAAACGAACTGACAGTAGTACATACATAGTTACAAGGCATGCACCGCGGCCTGGGAAATAAATACATGAATAATGAAGCAAGTTTAAATGGGACAATGAATCGGCGGAGTTATGCGCCAGTGTGATGTGGAGGAATATTTTAAAATTGCTCAAAATTCATATTCGCAAACGGTGTTATGCGGTTGCAACCAACATGTATATAGAAGCATGATTGTATTTAAAATAAATACATAGAGAGACAGAGGAAAACTGTTGAGCCTTCCTGTGTTTTAGCATCAGCACCCATGTATCAATACTGATACGTACCTACCTACATACATGGATACTACTTGTAGTAGCAGTGCAGTGGTAGGAGATCCTCAATGAGCTTTCCAGCTCATAATCTAAAAACCCAAGACTGAGAATTCTGAGCACGCATCAACAATTTTATTTAATTGTTAATGTGCGGTGAACAAAGCGCAACAAGCTTTTCATATGCAAATCGTTCCGTATTTTCTCCTTGAAATGCTGAAAGGGAAATTCCTCTTTCTAAAGAATTAAACTTGACGTATACATACTTATTACTTATGCATTATTATATTACAAAGCACTGTCTATGCCCAGCTAAATGGATGTATCTACATACCTACTTAGGTATGTACTCCGTATGATTGTCTACTATCACGATTGCGTTCGCTGCGTGAATCCAGACGAGACGAGACGAGAACTGCCTTTTAGTCTACATCATTGGATGAAAAGGAATGTTTAAGTATGTAAGATAATTATTCATGAAAGAAGTCGTCAACTCTTTCCTCATATTTCCTATAAGCTCTGTATTAGTCAAGTTTGATCGAATCAAATCATCTTGGTTGAATAAGTCCATGCAAGTATACACACATTTGATAACAATCAATACTTACTACTGATGGAAATGTCGGTGGCGGTGGTGGCGGTGGGCGCTTTGAAAAGGGAAGCAGATTGGTTACTTGTAGTGTAGACGGAACGTGTGTGGAGATGTTAGATGTTCCAAACAGGATTTCCTCATATACTTTATGATTTGAAAATAACTCGTATTTTCTCGAATCACGGAGTCTATAGGCTACATAGCATAGCGTGAGTCTATACTTACACACTAGGACTCGATTTGTTGATGGTGAGAAAAGGAAAACTCCAACTTTAGTAGTTTGACTACTAGTTTCTGTGGTATCTGAAATTGGCACTTTCACTTTCCCCTTAACTATTGTCTATGACAGCGCGAGAGTTTATGGATATTTTGAGCTCTACTTAAAGGGTTTTTATAGTTTTAAAACAAAATCATTGTAGCTCCCTTTCCCTGGCTTCCTAGTTGCTTTCCTTGTAGTGCTCGTCGCCGCCACGGAGGAGAAGTTAACTTGTGAGTTGGGAAACGAAGACCAATCCTTTTAAAACTTTTTTCTAACTTTGGTGCAAGAGGAAACTGTTTTGACATCCTTAAAAACGTGATTCATATGATTGAAGCTTACTGCTCAAGATTTATCTTGATAAATTAGCCGACGGGAGAGAGCTTCCGACGGAAACATACTGAAGAACTCTCTCGGCCGCCTACATAAGGAAAAGGAAAAATGAGGGAGAAGGAGGAGACTCAGTCGATATTTCTCAGCTTACAGTTATGGCAACTCACAGGAGAAAAAATAAACTTCCCTATTTATCTTTGTTTTGAGGGAATTCCTACCAAACTGCCGCCGCTCTGTCCTCTGCTTTCATTTTTATCTGTGATTACTGCATAGTGCATAGGTCCATTTGGGATTCCGCGAATCACGGATGCAGGATCCTCTTCCTTTCATCTGTCCATGAAGCAGTTTAGCATGCAATCCGTTGTTGTCCTTTTTTGTGCATTAAAAATCAGACAGAGAGAAAGAGAGAGAATAGGGGCAGAAATAATGGGAAAACTCCAATGGTAAACTAGTTCAGCCAGTTGCTAAATCGTAAGCGAAGAAGCATTGTGGGTCAAATCCAGCACAGCGTCACTTAATCTCATTTTGACGGAAGTCGCCACAAAAAACTGTTTACTTGTGTTTATAAAAGTGTACGAATACCACTTTTCCGCCTTTTAACAAGTGTCAGCATCCGTTTATTATTTTTGAAAAAAATGTTAGATTGATATTTAAACTTTTTAGAATTGATTGCTGGGGCTTACGTCAAAATGACAATAAAATGCTGAAATTGTGTCTCAGTGCTTGTTAGTTATTTGGACTGGAACTACTCACAGTACTCCTTTACCCACGGTATGCAGGCTGCAGTGGCTAAAAAGGGTCAAACTGACTGGAGAAAGTGCATAAAGACCTATGTACCCACCTACCTCATGGCTGGCTACACTTTGACTTTGACTTTTTAACATTACAGTAGGACAAAGCACTATTGACTCTGTTCGAAATAGCTTTCATACTCTTACGCTAGGTCAACATATGAAAGTTTCTATTTACTGGGACAAGGGACAATTCCAGTGTCCATCAGAGAGGATCATGAAAAGTGTTTACTCTCAACG
Source organism: Dicyrtoma fusca (assembly GCA_034695205.1). Lineage (NCBI taxonomy): Eukaryota > Metazoa > Arthropoda > Collembola > Symphypleona > Dicyrtomidae > Dicyrtoma > Dicyrtoma fusca. The sequence goes on along the minus strand of JAQFZC010000190.1, from coordinate 7,961 downwards.
AAGACCATTCCAGCGTCGTAGGCCTTGTCAATTGTAGGAGGTTTGAGAGGACTCTAATCAAATTGATGAGACGGAATAGAATTTGTCTCCAAGTGTCTCTGTTTTCGTGCCGAGAGTTTGGAGAAGGAACTTGTTTTCAAAGGAGAGGCTAGACGACCACTGGAGGCTCACTCGGAATTCTTGGACCTTGATTTCCAATCGAATCGAGTCAACTAGGAGTCCTTTTCACGTTTCGTAATCACATTTCCTCATTTTTCTTCTATTTTCTCCCAAAAACAATGGGGGCTTCGGCTTTAGCTTCGGCTCCAGTCCTGCCGGACACAAGTACAGACTTTTTTTTTGATACACTCGCCATCACATTAAAAGCGCGGTGAATACCTACTCAACTAGCAAAATAGAATTACGAGGCCCCATACATATATCCATATGTCCAGCCCATAGATTCCAAAGTCGACTAAATAAAACGCTAATTCTATTTTAACCAAGAATTGATGTTTACTTGAGTAAAATAAATTTGTCTTCAGAAATGAAAGGGAAAGTTGAATGGATATATACGTACATGTTAAGATACAATTTCCAGCCTGTCAACGTCCAATTACTTGTCAAGTTTATAGAAATGGTGAAAACCGACGAGGTAGGCAGTTGTGCAACTGTACAAACTATCTGTAAAAGAAGCTCCGAACAACACATGGCAAGGGAGTTAAAAAAACGAACTACTACTTCACAAACAACAAGTAGGCGCAAAAAACTGCTGGGCTGTACATACGTGCGATGTCTACGGAGGAAAGTTTGACTTTGGGTGGTGGTGGTGGTGGTTGTGAGGAGAACTGTGATACAAGATAGAAATTTGTGCTCTGCATGTGTGAACAAGTTAGAATCTACTCCACGGATTCCTGGATTCTTCTCACGCTTCTTTTCTCTCCATGATCTTTGGACTCGACTTGGTAGACATTTGAACTGGCTGTCCACTTAATAGACTTCCATTGTTTTCCGCATGGGAGTGTACTGAGCAGCGATTTGTCACGCTGAGTCAATTTATGACTGCGTGCGGAAAATGTCTGATTTGCCGAAGCTCCAGGAACAATATCAATCACAATAGCAGTCCAACAAAGAACTCATCGGCAAACAGAAGGGAACATGGGGTGTCGGACAGTGGCACTCGTTCCGGACACACAAAGCGATAAAATAATTCATTTCGGAAATCCTGATATGAAGAAGGCCTATTGATGGAATTAGGCATTCCATGTAAGTCATATGTAATAGGAGCTGATTTCTCTTTCCTTGCCAGGAGGGCAGAGCCAGTCAGACGCAGAGGCAGCCTCAAGTTGCCAGCCTTCGTCAATACAGGGACGGAGTTGAGGTGGAAAAAGACAAGGGTTACTAAGCGTTGAGTGGAGAGGGTCTTGTAAGACGGTGTTAGAAGAATCTGATAAAATATTAGCTTTGTCTCAATTTTTTCATACGGCTTAGGCAGCTATATTGGGGACACTGACGAAAGGAAAAGTTGCTGTCTTTGAAGCTGAAAGATGAGACAGAGTACCCGAAGATCGAGCGGAGGAAAAAAGTTTTTCTTCATTTTGGAAGCTGAATTTGTCCTTAAGAGTTTAGTGGAGCTTTTCTTATGAAAGTACTTTATTTCAAATGAGCTCAGCTTCCCATGTGTCGTCTCATCAGCTTTGACTTCAATTCTCAAGTCGTCTTCGTCTTCGTCGTCTGCTATGTTTGAGTCGCTTCCCGCTCCCGCAAGGGTCTCATACGTCAAAGGACAAAATTAAAATTATATCCCTTCCGGCCTCGGCTTTCTTTACTCTCACATGATAGAAAAGTACAGGAATAATATTTTGGAAATTCTAATAGCGCAATTTCCATCCTTCTCCTCCAAGGATCCCGACCAACAAACGACCGCCACTCACTTTCTCTGTCCGTCAGATTTCCATAATAAAATTGAATGGTACGAGATCCAGTCCTATCTTATGGACCTTGCAACTTACACATATATAGAACTATATGGACGTAGCGTATGAGATCGGTAGTTAGGGAAAGTCAGGATTCACTTCTTCGATTTCTAATGAAAACGGGAACTGTCCTTGCACTTCTTGCACACATTTAAATTCCAATGAAATTAATTGGAGTAGAAAGTTTATTACCAAAATTTTAGTGAATGAGAGTATTACAAATTGAGTACAGCATATCTCATGAAATATTCCGAGCTTAAAAACATCCGGATAAAACACCAAGTTGCGAAAATGTCTATTAGAGCAGTCATAGGCAAATTAATTTCCAAAGGAAACATCTGTGACGCGTTGCATTGCGAAGCTTACTTCGTAGCCCATCACTTAAATACATAATCCCACACTTTTTTCTTCTATTTCCCACAACTTTTCTTGAGCTGCGGCTTCCTTTCTATTTTAGTGAACACGTACATAGGTAACGCAGTTTGCTCTACATTTCTAACAATATTGAAAGCGTACGTACGAAACTAGTTAAGTGGTATAAGCATCAATGGTACACTCGTTCTGTTGTTTTTCGTAGGGATGCAAAAGTGACTATTTACTGCTTGTAACTGTGTCCACAATCACAGATAAGTAGGGTCTGTAAGGTTCACCGTTTTCTACGCAGTAAACTTACAACAATGTATGTACCTATATTGCTCGTGCAGCTCCAGAGCGCAGCTGATGTTTTCTGGGATTCTGAAAAAAAAATGGTGAAAATGTTCCTTGGCTCGTGTTTGTGTAGGACGAGATTTCATGGGAGAGTTAAGAAGCGAGCTTTAAAATAAATAATCTTCATTGGTGTGACAGCAGTAGTAGTGAAATTTTAGAGGTTGGCGTACAATATACCATTCCATGTCAGGCTGCCAGTTATTTTCTAATGGGTATAGCAAGTGTGGGACTTGATCTCCCCCAAAAAACAGTCTGAGTCGCTGGCGACGTTATGGAAGCATACATAATATTAAGCGCAAAACAAATGGGTCAACAAATCTGCTTTTCTACAGTTTTTGTTTGCCCTTGCACGTAGCAAGGCATTTATCTTAGCTGGTCTTGTTGTTGGGCGGACGAAGGAGGGAAGGGATGAGAGACAGGACGAGACGCAGCTACTACATACATTGATACGCAGTGGAGACAGAGAAAGCATTTGTTGCCCTAAGCTGGAGTTCCTTCGGGTGACAGATGTAGTACTGATACTGTATAGTTACACCGGCGACTAGGACAGAAGAAACGCTCTTTGGTCTCACCATCAAAGAGCATATTTCCATCTCTCCTAAAAGATCACATGGACTGCTGCTCACTCACCACAGAGCAGAGCAGACGAACACACAAACAGAAGGGATATCAAGTTTCCATGTGCTGTGCTCTCTGTGCATATAAATAGAAGCGTAAGATCAGGTAATGGGCAAGCCTTCCTTTCTCCGTAGTTTCCCTGTCGGTGGGAAAAATGTGCTGGAGAAGCCGCGTGGCATGAGTATCATTTCGACATCCTTAGTTCACGTTTATATATCCTTAGACAGACCCTTCTCGTACGCACGTCGCCTTCACATATGCACGAGTAGATGTTCTCCCAACCACTACTCAAATACTATGGCCCCTTTTTACAACATACCTAACTGGAAACCACCAGACTTGCAAAATTTCTCTGCTGGCTGCTGGCTGGAGTGAGAAATGCCGTGGTGAGGAAGGGAAGGAAAAGTTTTGTTGGGGCTGTGAATCTACCAGATGAGCATCCTGTCGACAACTTTCTTTTGCCGCTTTACTCAAATGAGTTCCACATGGATTACTCACTAGTTTCAACGTATTAGCTGACTCCATGTCAATTTTTTCCACAGTATTTTCCCCCAACCAACAGTATCAGTTCCGCCCACAATAGAGATGGCAGATGCGAGCAGGTTGGGTTGACCCACCTTGGTTTGTATCCGCAAGACCTGAAGGTCCTAGTGATTTGTGATGATATATATATATAATTCACTAGATTTTAAATACTACATGACTTCCTTCTAGTTGTAGAACTAAACCGTAGTAATGCGGTGATACGGACTAGAGTACCGTTTTGGCAAGTAATAAATGAACAAATTTTACTGTCTCGTTCCTTTTCATCATGTACATACACTAACAATGAGGATCATCAAACTTGCTGTTTATCTACATAGGGTCCATTTTATGTATCCCACTAGAGTCGTTATTTTTTCATTGAAAATAATGCAACTCACCAAGTCTCCAAGGATCCTCAAAAATACGATCTCTAGTCTTTGGAAGGAAGAAAAAGTAAGAGCCCACAAAAGCAGTGTAATCAAAGCCTACTTGTTACATTGACCACAACAGGCAGGCAGACAGACCCACTTACGTATAGGTACATATATGCCCAAAGCCACTGCACGAACGTACCTAGTCGATTGCGTCCGTTCATCACGTAGAAAGTAGCTTTATTTCATTTAAAAGCTCCACGATGACAGTCTCAATTTGTACTTATAAATTTTACATGGACTCCAGCGCACGCCCGCCGCCGGACCTTCTAAAATAAATGATTATTTATTTACGTCGCATGTACTTAGGCTCTCTCAGTAAATCCCTACTAAATGAAAGCTACTAATGGATAAAAAACAAAAGAACACTTGAGTAAATCACACACAAAAAGAAATATGATGGAGAAGGAACGTGAAGGAGACGTACGAGGGAGGTCTACAAAGCTTTAGGCTCCTAGACTTGTTTATTTGGACCAGATTATTACTCCTAATTTAAGGATCGTTTTACGTTCTGCTCTCTTACGGTATTAAAATTTTAAATTCTCAAACATAAAACGAGTACATTTAGATGCCGGAAAGACAGAGAGAATAGAGAGAGAGAGAGAAAGAGCTAGGGAAGAATAACACGGGAAGAAGATGACGGAGGATACGAAAACATATTTCATAATATAAATGAAGATATTTTACATAGAACTCACGAAGAAATTCAACAAAAAGACATAATTTTGCTTTATAACTGACTGAATTAAGTGTGTCAGTAGTAATTCAACATGAATGTACATAAGGCTATAGTAGAGAGAGAGAGACAGAGAGGCTTCAAATATGAAGGGGATGAGATCCTTCTAAGAGTCTATTGAGAACTACGCCTCTCAGCTCTCTCCCATTCTTCCGTCTTTCTCAGAACCGAAGTACGTAAATGTACATAAAAAGTAAGTAAATGTACATAATAGATATCTTCATTCACAATTATACAAATAATGCAGACGGCTTCTTGGTCGAACACAACATAAACATTTCGTATCCCTCCAAGTATCAAAGATGGATCCCACTTCATCAAGGCACTCCTGAGAATAGTCGCGTAGGCGTAAGCTCCTTTTAAAGCTAGTAAAATAAGAAAAGGACTTAAAAGCAAGTAGACATTGAAAGCTTAAGTTGAGTAACATTTTCTTATTATATTTTTTAAGCATTTTACTTTGGGATGGGTGATTAGTTCTTATGGTTATATTACCCGCTTACATCCACAAGGAAATTTCATGAATTGGGAATGAGAGGATATCCATATCACAGACAGAATCCCATACATTCCCTAAGCATGCCTTTTTTAAAGCTTAAAATTATCTCTCCGATGAAAGTATCGTGTAAAAATAAGCTCACTTGCTGCAAAGATTCACACAAGTGAAGAAGAAATATTTGGCAGTCACATCAAATTTTCTGTAGTGCCATATTCTACCTGCAAGGATTGATCCATGAATAAGCGCTCACCTGCATCGATCGTTTTCAGCCTTTCCACCTGTAGGCTGATTTTGAGCTCTAGGGTGGTCCCATCGCAGTCATATTATGCTTTATTGTGTGCTCCTAGAATTCGATAATAAGTAGAACTCACCATTTAAATAGCTGAGCGAAGTAATAATTGTTGTATCGAAGAGCTGGTTCCCAGAGCTCCTTTTTGGTGTTATTACTAAAGAGGAATGCGTCATATACAGTTCAAAAGAAATAGCATTGTAATTATGCAGCCTTAATGTGGTTCGATTTGTATGATGTTTCCTGTCTGTTTGCTCTGTGATACTCTGCCCTGGAGGGCAGTTCACACTTCAAGAAGCTGGCTGGAGGTATGGACAAGGAAAACACCTCGGATGAGTGCCCGAATTCCTTTCATCCAGCATCCCGCCTACTTTCTGATTGAATTACTAAGCAGGAGCTCAAAAAACGATGAGAACCATGTAGACTGTGACCTAATATGTGTTCTTTGAACAGATATAACTTCTTTAAGTGGGAATGTATTGCTTGAACTCGGCTATGTATGAGAAGTGCAATCGAATTCGGAAAGGATGACGCGACTCTAAACAAGGTATTAGTCCAGTCAGTATGCCAATCCATGTACTTAACCCGCACTTACCATTGTGCCAATGTACGAAGGTACAACTGACTCAAAGTACTTTTTACTGTTTCGTCATATTGCCCAAAACATGAATAATCTAAATAACTCGAGGGAGCTAAAGTCATAGAAACTGCTAACTTTCATCTTTTCCTTTGCAGCTCTACTTCCACTTGAAAGTCCAGAGTGGTAGGCTATGTGCACAATAGACTGGGAAATTACTGTATGTGCACTCTAAACTAAAACTATTTTACCATAGTCGCAAAATAAACAGCACACATCTTTTTAAAAAAATGCGGAAGTCATGCCTTGGTTTGTGAATGTAGTCCACGATTTAATCCTTTATTGTCCCTACAATCATTGTTTAATCATGAGATTCCAGAGCGCATACAATAACTACGATTTTGTTGACTTTGCTCTCTCCAAGTATTTATGAAAACGTTGAATTATTGATTAAAATCGTTATACCATTTCACTTTAGCAATCCACTTTTTCATATTGTGTTCCAACTTTAAAATGCATACACGCGGAAATGCGGATATCAGCTCATGTATAAAAAATAGCGATAAATAAATAATGATCATCCCTGTGGTACCCCGTGGGCTATTTTATCATTTGGAGAAGTCAGACATGAACTTTGAGTACTGTAACTGCAACGGCGTTCGGAGTTTTTGTCCAATGATAACTGGGAACCCGGATTGATCAATAATGAAATTGAGTCGCTTAAATTCGTACTATGGAAGTGAAACAGTTGAACCATAAAATATTTCTCAATGAATTGTACATAGAGCCTGTGCATGAAAAAAAAGCTACGCTTTCTGTCTACTATCGTAAATAGATTACCTCATAGAGTATGTATGTGAAATTTTTGCCCTTTCCGTCAACTAATAACTTATAAATAATTACTTTGTAAGTAATGGCTTTGTGGATTCAAATTTATTTAATTTGTCAAGCTTTCGAGCACTTGATGCGATCTTCGTCGGGACTCAATCTCAAACTGAATCACTAATTCACTAGGGCATAGTACCAGCGTGGCTACAATACTTGAGAAGTCATTCCCTGCAAAATGAATTGATCCAAAGTTGTTACAGGAATGGAAATGTAATTTGGTTTTCGGGCATTTGCGACTGCTGCGTGATATAACTTTTGTTTGGTGCCTGTGAAACGGTGCTACTTTTAGCATGGAATTTAATTTTTGTTCAGAATACCAATTGCCCTTATAACTATTGCGTCTATAACTGACACCTTGTGGCTTCTGCTGTGGAATGATTAAAAATGTAAATGCCTATCAATATGAACTGACTTATGATGCACTGAAAGGGCTAACAGTTTTCGCTTCGTAGGCGTACTTCTACAGAAGTACTTCCACTTCAATCTTCTTGCTAAGTTTGATAAACAACTGATATACGCTGGCAGTTTAAAAAAGACTTCTTTCCTGGTCTTTTGCTGCAATGAAAAATGTGTCATCTTCTTTAAAGTAACATTTATGCCAAATCTTCGGAATAATTGCTTGTTCTATTGACTTCAAGAAAATTGCAGACATCATAAAACAATTCTAAATGTCCCGTAGAAATGAAATATATCGTTCGGCATACAAAATTGACTTTCACTTAATAAATGGTTGCAACT
>JAQFZC010000189.1:0-69266 GCA_034695205.1 Dicyrtoma fusca | reverse complement strand
CTTTCTAATGGTGTATCACATGTGCGTCTAACTCCATTTTTAATTTTTTCCCTTAATTATAGGAGAGTTTTAGAAATAATCTCATGTAATATTATGGCTACTATAGTTATATGTAGAGAATAGTATCGGTTCGATTAACGTGTGGTCGAGATGGTGCACTATAGCATCGGGAGGACAGTATCCGGTTGTACATGCCCACATTAGAGTCGATCTCCACACGAACATTTTTATTTTTGTCACTGCCTTCCTCGTCGAAGCAGATTGGCTGACCAAAGACTGCAATGTCAGTTTTGTCAGAGCCATTCGGGTCGCTGTCCTTGTTTGCAGTGTAATCAAAATTATTATTTTTGCTCCAGAAAAATCTTTTGATACTAGCCGTTGGGCTATTATCTGTAATGCAAACAAAATATGTATCAATCAATTACATGCTCGTTTTTCTTACTAGGTGCACAGTATATTATTTTACTATAATTTTTCTTATACAATACATTACAATAGGGTACTTACTAGACGAATAGATAATTTTCTCCTCAGGTGACCCATCTCGATCGAATTTTGCTTGTCTTTTGAACATGGAAAAATCTTTAATCTTTGACATGACCGTCTTCGATGCTATAGCTTCACCGTCAGCAGCCCCATTTTCGTTCCCCTCCTTTTCACTCTTGGGCACATTCTCAAGTTCCTCTTCCTTTTTTCTGAGGCTTTCTTCCTTCGGTGGACGAGTCACTGTGATTTTCGTGGGTGTCACTAGAATCATGCCATTCGCAGCTGTACGGTGGCCAAAGACCGAGACGGGCTTTATTCCTCCGCCGTCTAAACATCATTTTGAAAAATTTATAAGAAATTGCACCACACGATATTACATTATGTAAAATAGTAGAAAAAAAAGTGTTACTGATTTTTTGGAATTATTGCTATCAAAGAAAAGATCAAACTCACAATTATCTTCGATGAGACGAGTGCAAATGAATCCCAGAAGTCCACAGGAAAGTCCCACAACAAAAACTATGAGAAAAATCACTCCAAAAATATTGTATCCGTCCCACATCGCATAATCTTCCATAGTTTGTAATCACAGTCTTTTAACTTACAGAAAGACATTCTTTATTTGTCAACATTTTCAATTTCTCAAGATTTAATAATACTCAAAATAATACAGATACTCTGTATAAATGTACTGATACACCCACACTCAGGATATTGGTCCCCACGTGTCCATGAATGTTGGAAGGAAGAAATAATTCCTCTGATATTCAACACGTACAACGTAACTCCCGACTTGCTGCAGACACTAATCACTTTTTTTTAGATCTCTCTATCCTGTTAGTCAGAAAACCCTGCGAAAAGCAGGAAAGTATGAAACAAACTAACAAAAATAAAAATCGAAACTGAACCCAAACCAAAAAATTAGCGTTGCTTTTCAGACGATGTGAGTGGGGGGAATGGGCTGGACAAAACGAAATCACGCACGCATCCGTCCTTTGAAATCCATACATCATAAATTGTACAACTACACCCTAATCTACAACTCTACTCAAGTATTCCCTTTACGTGTCAAAAAGTAAAAACTCCACTCGAAAAGTCAAAAGTTCACTCAGACTCAAGGAAACAAGTAAAGGAATACGAACTTCACTAATAAATACTTCGCTCAGACTCAAGCCACATGTGGCCAAGCCTGATCATTTTTATGATATAGGAATACCGGAATACCGTGAACGAATCCGGCACAGGTTCCTGTTTAGAAGCCAAGTTAATAATAACACCTATGTACTTAATAGCCAGCGAATAATCGAAGATTTACAGTGTATGTATTTACTTTGGGACGGAAGTACGTACATATGTGCATACCTAGTGGCTAGCCATTTGTTTGTACACAGTTCAAAGCAATAAATAATCATACAGCAAAGAGTAAGTTACGGAAAAGTTACTAATTATTCAAAGGAGTAAATGGTCTGCACTCACGTTTTTAGTTTTTTCCCGTTTTTATTCCGCTTTCCGCTTCCTACTGTGAGCATTTGCCTTCAGCTACTTAGGTATGTGGATTACAGGACATAATGTTCCCGGAAAATCGGTTCCGAAAAAATCTTCCCCGAAAAAATGTACTACTACTTTTTATCTTGTGACCATTGGTTTCTCAGGTGCTTTCTTGTCTTCTTTTGTAATATGAAGGGAATTGAGACAGTACTCAAAGCAATTACATGGATTAATTATTATTACTATAATATTCAAGACAAAGAACCCTTCGCTACTACCAAAATCTAAACGTAGAGTCCATAGCGTCATTGATCGCTGGCGATCAATGAACTGGAGATAGGCATCTACCAATTTGAAGCTCAAAAAATTGAGAAAGGCACATATTTGGAAGCAAATTCTCAAAAGTGGAAACGAGATTTAAGGTTTTACCGAATTGGCATTTACTTACGCCACAGGATGCGGAAGTATTTGAGGTATTTTCTGTAGCATGTATTTCAGACGTGGCAGGATTTAAAAGCTCCTTTTTCCATCTTGACAGTCGAACTCTACAAAACAACATAATAGTTAGCACGGTCTTGATTAATTCTGTACATACGACTCTTAAAAATTACCTCAGAGTGGCTCGATCCGACCGAGGAAATAAAGTCAAGTCCGTCCACATCAAAGCTATAGAGGACTGAGTGAAGTGAGGAAAAGTAGGAAACGTTATCACGCAATAAAACGATTAACAGAATTAAAAGAAGAAACACAAACATGTAGCTGCTGGACCTCCACACTATACAATATCAATTCTGAAAAAGTAATTTCGAATAAAAATGGTTTGAATATTTTTCATTCCACATACACAACTACCTACATATACAACTTTATACTCTTTATATCAACCAAAAGTCCTTCGTAATTCCTCCAATTTGAATTTGAATGCTCTCGTCAAGACGTCAAAGAAGGAAATTGGACGGAGAGGACATGGACGTGATATAAATTCCTGCATTTTTTGGACAATAAATAATTCAATGACCCTCACATTCACATTATGACACAGATTATGTAGACGGAACTACGCAAGCCATGTCTGTCCACTGCATGTTGTAATTGTGTTTAAATTTTATTGCAGAAGCAATACGTCATTCAAATAGGTATGAACAAAGCTATGTATAGGTAAGTAGTAAAAAAAACATTCTTGATGCACCAACTGCAGCAAGGCTGAATTTATGCATGCTTTATAAAAATATACAAAATTTTATTCATTCTTTTTCTTTTTCCACATTTTTCTTTTTTTGTCTTTATAGTTTCGTTGAGGGTTTCAGTTTCAGTTTCAAATTCAGAATTTCAAAAAGTAATTCACCTGTAACTGAATTAATTATACGTACTCTCTTTTGTTTAACGAGTTAAATTTTGGTAGATGCTTTGGTCCTGTTTCATTTACGATTTCGATATGAATGTGTATAATGTGATAACTTACACTATATTAGGTCGATAATTTAAATATCCTGTAAATAGCCCAAAGTCATTTATATGGATGTTCACAGGGCTGACGTTTAACGTGACCAGACGTTTTTCTCATTTCTCAACACTTTTGTACAATACATTATGTAATTATTATAAATTCGTATTAATTATTATTAATTCCAACCAACAAATAATTGACAAATGACAGACAAATGAAGGGAAGACGAGACAGATGAGATCAGTACCGCTTTGTTTGCGCTGCAGTGGCAGCCGACGGCGAAACATTAATTATTGTGGGCTGCGATTGTGAAAGGTGAAGCTGTTCGTGCGGGTAATTTAAATGTTGCCTTTTTGGATTAATTTGAGAATCTTCAGGAAATTGAGGAAGTTCAACTTCAGAATTTTCGATATTTTTTGTTTTTGAGCTTTCAAAATTTTGGTGTGGGTGAGGTTGCTGGTGGGGTGTTGGGTCGAATTCAGATCCAGTTGATGATGAGGTCATAATGACACGTCCGTGGCTATGATTTTCAGTTTTGTGATCCTGGCCCGCCGGAGATCGTAAATCGGTCGTGGAAGACACGTAAGCATAATTGGTGTAATTATGATATTTTTCATCGACACTCTCTTGAACTAAACGCTTAATTGGCATTCTCCTCATTTTATCCTGATCACGATCACCATTAAGCTCATCTTCTAAATGTCTCATTGTCCCTCTTTTCAGATTTTGCACATTCACTTCATCTCGGATCTCAACCACGGTTGTTGCACTATCCGTAGAACTACTACTAACATCTGCTCGTCGTGTCAGAGGTCCAAGGTATTTCGCCTGCTGTGACTGGGATTGTAATTGAAACTTGGATGGTCCAGGTTCAGGGTCAGGTACTCCCATTCCCATAGGCTGAGGACAGGGATCTGGAACTGGGTTAATTTTGGGATTTGGCTTTATTATCTGCTTTCTTGGTTTGGGAATTTGAACATTTTGTGATGGGTGTGAATGAGGCTGCTGTGGTGGCTTATTTGGATAGTGGTTTGGTGGGGCTGGTCGAATTTCGTCTTCCCCTAATTCGTCGTCCATGTACGCGATGTTCTGATCTTTCTGTAATGGAGACTTCTTAATATTATTTTTATCTTTTTCTTCATCTTTTATCTTCTTGGCAGCTTCGGCATCTTCTAATGCTTTTTCTTGTTCTTGTTCTTTTCTTTTCTCAATCGCACGAGCCAATTGTACTAGTCTGGCAAAGTCATTCATTGTTCCGCCCCCTGAATTATTTAAAAATTACAGTTAGTAGAAGTATGTTAAGTTAAGTAAGTTTATTTACTTAGCTGTACAAAAGTAGTATATCTACTCATTTCCCGTCGCATTTTAACTCACAATGAAGGGTTCATTACGTAGGTACATTATTCAACAACATTAACTGTTAATGGAGCAAATGATTAATGCTTCATTCAAGATTCCTGTCTAAAAATATACCAATTAATTCTGAAAGCTAATTTGTCTAATAATTAATAAATGGAAAGCTGGTGAAGGCAGAGGCTTACTGGGGCGGAATCTGGATCTTCTACTGTATATTTTTGTGATCTTTTTGTATTTGTATTCTTTTTTTTCAGTTTAAGCCAGTCTAATGCAAAAATGGTTCAATAAATAAGATATTTCAAGCATACCGTTTGAGTAGGAGCCACAACAATTGTTAGCAGTAGTTGGAAGCCCAGAGAAAACATTTGGATCCCTCACAATATAATTGTCGTCCGCGGTGTTTATCTGAGTGGAAGGATCCTGTGTCTCATCGTTCTCTTTATCATCTTTATCTTTACTAAAAGCTCGAATTGGTAACTGAGTTGATAAGTCACGAATTGCATTGTTTGTAATTATCGTATTTACACACTGTCTCCATTTTGCATTCAGTTTATCTTTTACTTTGGGTTTTTTCTTTGCCTTGGGTTCTACGGGTTTTCTAGGTGGTCCACCCAAATAGTACGCTTCTCCCGGAGGAAATAAACGAAAATTGGCACGAGCTGGATGAATTTTAATTACTTTTACTTCCGCGACGGGTTCAGGTACTGGTGGGGGTGGAGGTTTTTCTGGCAAAAATTAAATTGATAAATTGAGTTAGTAATCATCTGCTGTCGACTACCAATTTATTATTTGTAAATTAAAAATAAAATAAATAATCGGTGTAATTTTTATATTTGAAAATATATTTTACTTCTACAGGAACAGGTACACATGGGTTTGAGGAAAGCGTAAGAAAACGCACACATGACCACACAGGCAAAGAGAAGCCACATATTCTCCACCGACATTTTCTGCACACAAATAAAAATTCCCCAACAAACATTAAGAAGGTAATAATTATTAGTAGAAATTACAATAATAATTGGTTAACTCACGTCTTCTCCAGAATGAGCACTCATCTTGCTTCCTTTTTAATTTGATTTATTTTTATGAAAAAAAAAACAAAATTCCAAAGATTACTACAAACTACACACACACACACCACAGTTAGCACCAGCTTATGATTAATTCGGAGAGGTTGAATATCGCTTTTGTTTTATTTGACGTATTTTACGAATTTTGTATGGTTTTTAATTACAACAGTCTCCGTGACTGCTGTATGTTGTGTGTGGGCTAGTGAACTGATCGTAGGGTGAAATGGTTGATTAATAAATGTATTAATTCCCATTGCACTTGCACATGATGACTTAGTAAATAAATCATCGAAGTGATTTTATTGTGTTGTAATTATTTTGTCAGGAAGGAATAGTAGATTTTTTTTTAACTTTCTTCTTCCATTTTGTGGATTCCTGTTTTTATTTTTGTGTGTTTATTCTCGATTCTTGGTGTGTGGGTTGTTTCTTCCTCTGTATAGTTTGTGGAGATCTAGATCGTGTCTTTATTATAAGTACAAAAGTATGGTAGCTACTTAATGTTCAATTTGAGACATGAGAGCCGGCGGCTGCCGCTATGCGATAGGATGCGATGCTATGCTACGCTATAATAATACAAAGACTAGGGCTAGGGATAATGGTTATGCATGGTGAGGTAGGCTGTGGATGGAGAAAAAATTGTTATTTAGTTTTAGTGTTTAGACTTCAGGTACGGAAAGGTGTAAGTAAGCCAAACCCTGAGCTAGACTAGGGCAGGCAGCTAAATTCGCAATTTACTTACTAGCTCTCCTACTATTACTAAAATATTATAGGTACACGTTTCTTCTTTGCCAAGCATATAATTAAGTTTTTTAGTAGTGTGCTTAACTCATAACAGTGATAGGCATGGGCGTGCATGCATGCACCAGAGAAATCTAAAATGAAAACGAACTGTTTAGACGCTTGGGTTTACACTCCGTCTTTTCGGTTATTTGATTCGTTAGTAGTTCATTATTCGTTTGGAGTTTTGGCTTGTGCTAGGGCTACTAGGGCATCATACTGATATACCTAGGTGTACTATACCGCTATAAATGCTGTGGCATAAGCGTTTACGTTTTATTGATCAAACAATGCAGATGAGGAGGATGACGAATGTCGATGCGATGCGATTCAGTGCGAGGACGGTAACGGTAACGAAAACGTTTACCTACTTATTGTTGCTACTTTATTATATTATATTGTTTGAAGTTTGATTGGACGGTATATCAGTATATGGAGCACTTTTATTTTTATGATGGACGGACGGAATGAGTAGGTAGCTGACGTAGCTGAGCTAGAAGGCATAACTAGAACTAGTGTGCTATTATCAGAATTTACTATTAGTAAAGGATTTTCCTATGATGTGTATACATTTGGGTTGGTATGTGGTCTGAAGTTTTCTACAATTTTGTGATTGTGTGGCATGTGTGAATGCACAGCCTTGGAAGTGACCTAGAAATTTTAATGCAATCATACTAATAGTACATACCATTAAGTATTCTTAAATATTCCTAAACGCACATATTCTACAGATAAACTCGATGTCCTAGAATATCCGGGAACTGATTTAGAAGTGTTATAATTTGTACCTCTACTTGTACCTACAATCTTCACATTATTACGTGGACATACCCCAGTTTCTGTTTCTCGTTCCATTCTATGTACCGGTAGGCATACAGAAAGCACAGTATCACAGTATCAGGTATCAAGAGGGGCGTAACTAACTGACACCGGAGAAAGTTTTAATATTGTATTCTGAGTTTCTGGGGGGTCTCTTAGAAAATTCAAGTTCGTATTTTAGGTATAATGTTCGTGTCAGAAGGGCAAAAGAATGGAGCACAAGCTTAGGAGAATCAGTAAAGATGTAGAAGCTAGAATGGTAGGCTCTTGAGTAGCCGTATAGTGACTACTTTTTAGATAGAAGTAACAATACTTTTAAAATGTTTTTAATTTTAGGAAACTTGGTTTCAGGTTTAGGGTGCTAATACAATCGTGGTTTATTGGGTGGGTATTTTGGGAAAATTCAATAAGCTTTTGCTTGGTTTAATTTATTTCACTGTCATTATCGGAATGACTATTTCTCAGAAATCACCCAATAATCACTACATTGACAATGATCGTGTTTTGCGAGACTATTTTTGAAATCCACCCACCACCCGTTAAGCTAATAGGTATGCTTATATATGTAGATGTATTGTTTGCTTTTGCTCCCTTCCGATCCGGATCCGGATTCCGGGACGACCACGGCTTCCGTAATCTCTTGGGCTTCACTACACGCCATTCACTAAAGCTATAAAATGGTTGTACTGGCGTATCTAAAGTACCTACTCTAGTAATAGTGCCCAGGACAGTTTATTAGATTTCTTACCTACATCACATCGTTCATTTCAATTTCTACTCGCAGTTTTGTGTTATCGTTTTGATTTATTTGTAGATGAATTCTGCAGTGTGTTAGTATCACTGGGTTGTATCTTCAGACCTGCACTATAGGCTATAGAAGTGGAAGTAATATATAGCACCTTGCTTACAATCCACAATGGCAAACTTCAATCGCAATTTAGTAGAGCACAGTTTACCAGAGCAGCAGAGGAGATGTGAGTATAGCCAGCTAGTAAGAAAGTGTTAGGTACTGGTGTAGGAACCTGAACTTTGTACTTTATTAAGTAATACAGCGTCGATTTATATGGAGAAATTTAATCACTATGAAATATGGTAATGGCATTAATACTAAAGCATTTCCAGCGCAGATAAGATTCGGTGTAAAATATTTTAATTATATCCCAAATGTGTGGTTTCAACAACGCTGGCTGGTTGGTATTTTGAATTTGGATGGATTTGGAATCGCATGTAAAGTACATCATAACATGGGTAGGTACCTAGGTATGTATGTATGTGGGTTTTGTGTTTATACATATTATGTAGGTCTAGGCCTGCTAGGATTGACGATTGTGCTTTTTTATTTTTCCTAGAAGGACAACAGAACTATAGAATCAAATCGAGCAAAATCGCAAATCACATTCAAACGTATTCAACATTTGCAGTTGCACACAAAAGCATACGTACATAGCTAATAATTTTTGTTTTAATGTTTGTTTTTGTTCTTTTATGAATTGAAAATCCTGCTAGATGTTTTTGTTTTGGTCTGGGTTTGGGCATCGTATTTTATACTTTGACTGCTGCCTGCTGCAGTTTCTGTAGTTACTTGTTTTATCTGTCGATTTTTCCCAGCTTTTGTTTTATCATTCAGTTGATTTATGTAGGTACCTATGTATTCCTACCATACAAAAACAGACCGGGATCTAATTAATATGCATGCCGATGCCATGCAGGTGCTGTAGGTGCAGTAGCGTAGCCAGTGCAGTGGTAATGATTTAACCCGATATGTAAGTACCTGCGTTATGACATTAGACATAAAGAAGGATTTTTAGGTGGACCAAGGCCCACTTGGCCCAGCACTGTCTACGCTACTGAATAGGTATACTGTACTAATGTGATTTGATGATAAGCTCATTGAGGTACTTACAATTAGGTAATTTGATAAACCAGTAGTTCTCCCATTAAACAGTTCGTAATTATAAAATGTCTGTGTGGTTGACACCCATTGCATTTTCCTCCATTTTTAACTCTCGATTCTGTAAGTAATGCATAAAAAATTGAACTAGACTGCGTAACTATGCCTATATTTACTAGGTATGCATTATTTATGCTGACTGAATTGGCACTGACTGGTGCACAGGTCGATTCCCTTTTTTTCAGTTCTTCTCTTTTTCTTGCTGTTCGCACGATATTGTAATTGTAAATCATTCTAGTTGTAGTTATAGGTGATTGCTGCCATGTACATACATATTTTGAGTAAATGTACATGTGTGGTGGTTGGCTATGACTATGGCTGGCATAAAGTGACAGTTCAGATATACCTATTACCATTTCTTCAAATATGTAAATTCTACTATGTCCTTGTGCATAGTTACAATTTTATTCTTAAAATTCTGGAGAAGTAATTCTCCAGAAATGGACACTGGACGTTCATTGATACAACTAATACATTGCACCATTTAGTATTTTTTGGGTTGTTCGTCTGCTTCATGTTTTAAAGAAGTACAAAAATTAAATTAGAGTTTAGATGTTTAGGTTACATGGAAATACTGTGTGTACCAGTGAAAGGTGAAAGGTATAGTAGCACGATGCTGTAACTTTTGAACTCATGATACTATTTTAATGTCACCAATCACTTTAAATAGTGTAAAAGAACAGGCAACTTTAGGAGCAAAATTTTTGTTAAAATCGGTAAGGATCCAAATCCAGCCTCAAGCTAAGTGAGTTTTCGTTGAGTCAGTTCTACTGATGAGGCTACGATGCCATTTTGCCGTTTCATTTCCGTCTAATGCCCAACTTCAGCTATTCTCGGGTGTTTGATTTTTGCAACGGCTCAGCTTCTAAAGCGAGTAAGTCACCCTCAATTGACTGTTAGTTTTAACACTTTTTTTTCAATGCAGTTACAGATTTTACGAAATCCTGTTTTTGGAATGATGACCCATGCACTGCGGGGTACGCAAGGATTCATGCCTTGCCCCATAGCACCACAGCCCGTAGCCTTGGATCATTACTCATCAAATGCAATGATTTGCAAGTTCTACATACGTAACGAAAAAAGAGAAACCGCAGATTATGTTAGCTGCTTGTGAGTACCTCTCTCAGGCACAGCAGTACATCACAGCAGCCAATAAGAACGGTATGACATTAACGCTTGGAGTCTCACGTGTCAAATCCTTATTAATTGTTACTACAGATTTAATTGGAAAGAGTGAGTGTACCGGAAATGTCCGTTTAGTTCCCAGTGCTCAAGCAATTTTTGGTGTTCAAAAAACTGCCGAAAAGACTCCAGATTTTTTTGCGCAGCTAAACGATACGATAAACTCGTGTAGCACATATTAGTATTTCTTGTTATTACATTATACGTGTATAGTTTTTACGATTAAAACACCAATTTTTATTACACCAGCAACGTACACTGTAATTTAACTATTTTTTAAATAAAATTATCTGATTAGTTAATACATTCCGGCTAGTTTAGTTCCCGTTGCGCAAATATGCTTTCCGGGAATCGGAAGGTCAATTTTTAATTACTTGCAACGGAAACTAATCGGACATTTACGGTATGTATGTGTCATTACCGTAATTGCGGCAGTGGCTACTAAATAAATGTCATAGTCAAGAGTCACGCACCAAATATGCTGTTGTGAAGTGTATGTACTAGTACTCTTGCACTATTACACTGCATTTCTTCATTGACTCACCACTTACCAGTGTAATTTCACGTAAAATGCTTCTGAATTTCTAGACTTGCTTTTTTTCTCTTCCATCTCTAATGCAATGGTATGCGATTCTCATTCTGCCGTCGTCGCACGTGCCGATTATATTCTACCTTTAATACTTACAATTAATCGTGTCAATTATCCGTATTATTACCAATGCAAGTATTCCAAGTTTTAGATAAGAAACATTGCATTAATACTGTATAAATCACGTATACAATGCTACAAACATCATTTACGTATGTACTTTCAATATGGCATTAAGGGATGATGATTTTACATTACATTGATTCCTGTAGTTCCTGTTGCTTTTGTGTAGTTAATTTGTAGTCGAAAATCGAACTCTAATAGTTCACCCAAGGCTCAAGGATTGTTTTCACTACACTGCACTGATTCACTGGTTGTAACCAAATATGTATGCTCTGAAAAACAAATAACGTGAAATTATTTAATGCCGATCAATTGTATTTGAATGTGATCGAGAATTATTGAATACATACTCAGTTGTTACATTTTCTTGACATAGCAGTACAGTGCTTGCAAATGACACTTTCATCAAACTCCGTTAAATGTATCTATACTGGTGTAGTTCAATCAATGTGTATATGTACATATACAACTTATAATTTAATGTACCTAATTATGTAACGATACTTAAAAATAATTTAATGTCATTATAATTAAACGTCGCCTCTCACTAGCCAAATATTATCGATTCAAATCGTCCGCTCGTTGAGGTTTTGACTATAAACAATCTCTGTATTTCCATGTAATGCGGAATTGACGAGCCGTTATGATATATATTTCCTACATGAATTGCATAAATTAGATTGTTCCCTTCAAACCAGGACTGTTGGGCCTTTATTTGCCCATGATAGATGCAATAAAAGTAAAGCACTGCTTGGGGTGCTGCATCTTCACAAAAAATAATATCATGAAGTAATACACTACGAAATAACGAAATAAGCAAATTTAAGTTTACACATTTTTTATTATAAAGATCATTTTGAAACAGAAACTTTATATCATTTAGAACTTTGAGAACATGTATGGAATGACGAGTGGAGAAAGTATACACAATTATGCTAAAACAGACAATACGGCTTAATATAATTAATTACCTTGAGGTGAAGAACATACGTAATACACAATTATTAGCGGAGCTTAGCGCTGTAATAAAAAGAGACACAGACGACTAGAGATCTGTCAGGCCGAGAATATCATTATGTTAGAAGGCTTAAAAATAATTGCTTATTTTTTGTATCCTCCTGAAGCTGCTGGAGCGCCGTATGAAGCCACTGGGGCAGCTACTGGAGCGCCGTATGAAGTTACTGGGGCAGCCTGGGCATATTGAACCTGAACTGGGGCAGCTTGGGCATACTGGACAGCTGGTGCAGCATATTGTACTTGGGAATACTGGACAGCTGGGGCAGCAGCAGCGTACTGGTATTGTTCAAGGCCTAAACCGAGAGAAGGGGCGCCATATTGAAGTCCGAGTCCGGAAGAAGCGTATTGAAGGGCTGGAGCGGCGGCGTATTGAACGGCGGGAGCGGCAGCGTATTGAACTGCTGGAGCGGCGGCGTACTGAAGGGCGGGAGCG
The DNA here is from genome assembly GCA_034695205.1 of Dicyrtoma fusca. Lineage (NCBI taxonomy): Eukaryota > Metazoa > Arthropoda > Collembola > Symphypleona > Dicyrtomidae > Dicyrtoma > Dicyrtoma fusca. The sequence goes on along the minus strand of JAQFZC010000189.1, from coordinate 56,525 downwards.
GCAGCGTACTGAAGAGCTGGGGCGGCAGCGTATTGAACAGCTGGAGCGGCGGCGTATTGGAGAGCTGGAGCGGCGGCGTATTGAAGAGCTGGAGCGGCGGCATATTGGACAGCTGGGGCGGCAACAACTGGGGCGGCTGGAGCGGAGTAAGAGACACTCTTGACAGCTGGAGCGTTAATAGGAGCAGTGATGGTCCGGGTAATGAGCACCGTCTTCTCAATGGAGGGAGCACTGTAAGTTTCCACAGACTTGGTCACAGTTGGTCCTGGATAGGTGACTTTGGCATGTTGAGGGACATTGTACGTCACAGCTTTGGCTGGTGGGGCTTCTTGACCCGCAAGAGCGACGGCAACCAAAGTGGCGAAAATGGCGATCTGAAAGATTTATAAAACCATGGTGGTTACGCTTGATTTCTTCCTTAAAATTGTACTAAAAATTGTCGTTTTGAACCACAATTTACGATTTAAAAGATACCCTCTGCTCTACTTTGAAAATTCAAATTTTACAATTTTTTAAACACAATAAGTATAAAATAATCCATGCTTGATGTGGTCTATCTGATCTGTGTACTGTCACGGAACGACACTAAGGGACTTTTGAAAACAAAGCGACGAGCCGATAAAATTTTGATATTTGATAAAATTGTGTTAATATTAATCGCAATTAACAACTTATTTCTCGATTTTTCTAATTTTTTTGGTTTTAATATTTTTGTAAAAATGTTCCTTGCTTGACTTACGTTTGAGAACATTTTGAAGATGTATTTAGAGATTTGACGAACTGTGACTGCGGTATTGTTTGCTAGTGGAGAAGCTGTAGTGAAGTGAGTATGATGGGTGAGTGTGGGGTGTCAAGTATATATACGGGACGGATTAACCAGGAAACAGTGTGGAAAAGAAGGTGGATTCTATTTGATTTAATAATCAACAATCAAAATTAACCTGAATTATCAATTCTAGTATAACACAGAATAAGTGTGCAGGTAGCAACTCAGTGATCCGTATATGATCTGTAAACAGACGAATATATCCATTCATTATTACATTATCATTGGATACATTGCATATTTGTAAATACACATGCTACAGTAATGCTAAATGACCTGACAAAGAGACAAGCTAATAAAGGGAGCTCCAACGATAGATAGCGATCAAGATCTTGGGTGTTGTGTGTTGTCTTTTATGTAATTCACTGTAGTAAATAGTAACCGTCAGAATATTCCTGTCGTTTGTACATTTGTACGTATAGGTAGAGTATATGTAGTAATTTCATTCTCAAATCTGAAGTCAAAGCCCAAAGCCATATAGCCTCTTACATTTTTTCCATGTTCTTTGTTTCATGTCTGTAACTTACGCATGAAAACATTTAATATGCAACATTAATTCACAACTCACATTATTAGCACAGGCAAAAGTCACAAACTAAAGGATATGTGAGGAATAAAGATAAGGAGAATTGCTGCTGCTTTGTTACTGTTAGAGATACTGCAGGTGCAGCAGCTGAGGTCTGTTTGAGTTGGTGGGGGCTGTGTGAGATGTTGTGATGAACCAGTTTAAAATCTTGGGGTCATTCATTCTCACTTTTTACTTGACGTCGGTGACGTTCGACTAGACAATTCATTACTCGTGGAATAGTGACATAGTTAAATGGTGAACTACTTATTCATTTTAATATTGTGAGCTCGTATGTATTTTCTTGCAAATCACATAATATACAACTTTTGTTTTTTGGTGGATTTGGACATCTTTCTGGTGTGTGGTATCCGTAAGAACCAGCATATTAAAATTTACCAGTAAGGGATATAGTCTATACCAGTACTTAACGTGTAGTTTGTTTGTTGACAGTGAGCAGTGAGCAGTGCCGTAGGGTCCTACAGGTGGAAAAGAACATTCAAAAAAATAAGGTAGCCAATTAAGCGGCCCTCAAATCAAGCTTTTTACCTACTCCAAAGTATCAAAATCAACATTGTACATTTTCACAAGTGCAAAACGCTAATAATTCAATTGTCAAAATCGCTAAAGGCAAAATGCAAAATGTCATTGTTGGATGTTTGCGAAAGCGAAATTCATAAATACGTTTTGTCATTGTTAAAAAATGCAAGTAGATTTGATTAATACAGGCTTTCAAAAGTCTAAAGTCTTTGCATGTTTTTGCAAATGTGCAAAACGTCGTAACTAGTTCTAAAAAAACGAAAGCATCTGAATACTTGCATTCAAAGAGGGCGAAATGGTTTGGGGTGCATTTGGGCGCTTTTATATTTCTTGAACCGTGCCTTAATGATGTTTTCATACAACAGCTATCAAAGTTCACTTAGGTACATTTGTTAAATTGTTTAAAAGTTAAGATTTTGACCCATCCTTGGGACGGGCGCATCCACGTGTATGTATATAGCTAATCTTGTGAAAATGTACTGCTGCTACATTGGATTCTCTACATCACATCATCCACATGTTTTTGGGCAGAATGAGCCATTTGATGGGTGTGCGTAGGTAGGTATTTGGAGTTTTACACTCACTTAGTAGCCTGCAGTGATGATTGTCAAGTTAATTTATAGTTGTACATAAAAATGATATAAACTGTACTGAATATTGATTACAATAATGATTATATTGAACTAACAGGACTAAGAATTTTATCAGCAAGTACTACTACACTACTACTTCTGCCATTACCATAACCATATACACACTTACGACTACAGTTATTATTATTAATATTATTCCTATTCAACTACAAACTACACCAGATCCCTACTTGGTCGGCCAAGTCAAACAATAAGTGGTTCGAAGTAAAGTAATTTGCATAATTAGCAGTCAAGACAAGTCCTGGGCAAGTCAAGTTGGAACGTGCAAGTGCAATGTGCATGCATTGTAAAAATCTTAATCATTTTAATTACGTAAAAGATGAGATTCGGCTTCCACATCCAGATCGTTATGTTATGTCATGATCATGATCGAGTCATGACAAGTCACATTATGTAACAATGCATAATGCATGGTATACCGCAAAATTTCTGTACAATAGTCGTAATTATATGTATCTGTCATGAAAGTGTGCTCCTTTGTAAGTGAAGTGATCGGCTGTACAGCGGTATAATTGCATATTTAAATGGGAGAACTACGATGCAATCAGAGATTCCTTTGTAAGTACTACATCAGACCACAGCCGTTGTTTTTTAGTCTAATTAATTATTTGATGTCATTCATCTTGAAGTCGATCACGAATCACCACAAAAATGAAGTGGGGCAATCATCTAACTGGCAGAGAGTACAGCAGAACGAATAGGCAGGTAGGTACATTCGAAATCACCCTGCAATAACAGTGTAATGTGGTGTAACGAGAGCTCCATAAATGGTCTGTGCAAATTACTTAAAATTAAAAAGAGTAAAGATATTTAAATAAACAATAGCCTTTTAATTGTTCTCATTGCTTTGAAGTGTAAAAAATGAATATGCACACATTGCTACTCTTATATGTAAATCGGAAATCTCTAGAGAGTTGCTTTTGCTTCTGTCTGCCTTCTTTCATCTCATGATTTGGCATGACAGATGTACTGCCTGCGATAGGCTCTGACAGCGCACTTTGTTTAATTAAGTAATTAATACTGAGCACCCTGCATCAGGCTCACTCTTGCTTTTCAGAATTTCACTATACTGTGCTTCTATTGTGATATGGCCGTTCAAATGGTAATTTGGAATGGAATTAAGTGTTTTGTATGATATCAATAGCTTAATCTGTGTGTGATTTTTACGAATTATTTTTACAAGATGGTAAGCGTCCCTCTGCGAGCTGTGCCAAAGAAGGTTGTATGCAATTATTGCAAAATAAATAAATATGGAAGACAGTTTGGCGCTTACCGAACTGTCAGCTATGTATTTTTGGTGGTTCGACTAGACTAGACTAGCAGGAGGTCGACAAAACGTGACTAGACTAGCCACGATTTGCGATACATGTTAAAGGGTTAATGGCTGGCCAACTGGACTGGGTAGATTTTTCGGTTTTTGTTTTGTCTAGTCTACTGTACAATCCAGAGGTGTCAAAAAAGTATAAGACTAATGGCAAGAAGGAGCTTAAAAAACGATGAATGTGCTATAGTAGAATGTAATGTAATGTAAATTCTTTGTTGTCGGTTTTCACTCAGTGAAAACGCTGATTTCCAGGAATAGACACGAATTAGACTATAGAAACATTTGGCCAGCTTTGCAAAATTATCACAATAAAAGCAGACTTGAAAGGATTTCACCAAAATCTGGTTTCACCCGACAATGTAGAGAATTTAAAGACTCAGAGGAATTAAAACGGCACCTAACTTCTTAGGCATTTACTGTAAACGTTCTTTAAAAATCGAAATGGGAAATAGGGCATTAAATTTGATTTAAACTCTATTTAAGGTTCTTATTTAGACCGATTTAGCATTTAGCCTTATTTGCCATTGCCATTAGGTTAGTAGCAGAAATCCTGTCATGTTTTGCATGCATTGTTAAGTTTGGATTTTTACCCGGTAACTTAAGCGAGGTCTGAAACCCCCCTCCCCCTCTCCTCCTCGTTTCCAAACATGATGGACATATTTCCTAAAAGTAGGCCAGCACTGATTTTTCAAAGTTTCCAATATATATGTAAGTTTAGTACAGAATTTAGACTCAAACCCATTGCGTTATATTGGAATTCAGTATCAGTATGGATTACTATATCGGGAATAGTTTAAAAAATTTTATTGTGATTGTTAGGTAACAGTATTTTCATAATTCACGTATGAAATTGTCAATTAATGCAATTGCAACTAGGCTTACAAACGACTAGGCTTTACAGTATTTATTGTAAATTAAAAAGCAAAAGGATCACTTAAAGGTTTCTATAAAACTGCAAACCGACCTTTCAAAGTTCAAAAAAGCTTTACGCGTGTCACAACTTTGAACGTTAGGTTTTACGCTTTTCAAAAAGTGATAGACGACGTTTAACACTTTTCAAAAATAAAGATACGTACACCATACCTGTGTTGTTATACCAAAAAATGTGCTAAAAGTGACTTTTTGGTATATCGGGGAATTTTCGTATCAGATCTTCACATTGTTTACGATTTTTTCTATACGTTTCACTCCTGGCGCACTTCGGAGACTTCGGACGCAGACAGCGAACAGTGAGTGAAGATGAAATGACTCAAGAGGAACAGCAGTTCGCAGACAGAAAACGTGAAAAGTCCTATGATCTTGACGAGAACTCTAATATTTATATTTGGTGCTGAATTGATGCCTTCTTTGAGATATTTGTAGTTGAGTAGTAGTTTTATTTAGAACTATTTTTCTTTTCTTTTGTAGTTTATAGGCCCGTCATTGGAAATCAATACTTATGTACTGTATGACTTGACAATAAAGCAAACTAAAACTGAAACCGAAACTAAGAACTCATCGAGTGAAACGTAGCGAAACCTACTCAGTGCTGCCCAAAATTTTCGCTAGTCTACTCTACTGATACACTGTAGTGTATCAGTGTATGTGGCCAATTCCGTCAATCGTATAAAATTTTGATGAAGGACATGGATTCCGAAACGCGTCGCGCATTACAAAGTGATAATTTAAAAATATAAAGTGAAACACTTCAAGTGACTGGTCAAATTTCTCAAAATTTGGTGAGTCCTTAGTATCCCAATACTTTACCATACGTTATTCTACCTCACGCCTTAATCACACAACTAGTCTCGTCTAGTCAAGTCACAAGTTTTGAAAGTGTCAACTAGTCTAATCTAGTCAGGTCAAGCTGGCGAAAAAAGCCGAAAAGTCTAGTCAAGTCATAGTCATCTAGTCAAGTCAGACTAGACTAGGGCAGCACTGAACCCACTTGTACAACGGAGATATCTCTGATACGAAAATTCCCCGATATTGGTATACCAACCACGAACCACCACGTAGTTAGTATACTTCTCCAACTCTGCTTTAACTTGATATAGGTACCTACTACCTACCTTTCATACTTTCATACCGTGTGGTCGTGTGGGTATTTCCCTCAGTATATTTCTATTTCTATGTTTTTTACTGCGATACTTGCCCAAAAAATGCTCTTCTATTATGCTCATTTAATAACAATCATATTGCCTTTAATACCTTTTAATTTTGTAGTTTATTGATTTGGAATGCTAATTTATGATGATCAGAGTTCTGAAAACCGTGTAAGTAACCCATACTTTCGCATACTTTTATGTTTGTATGCTTTTCGTGCTTTTTTGTCACCCTAAATTGCCCTTGTCTGCCTTTTAATATCCCGACCGAACGCACCCTAGGTACTTTTCTTAAAACAGAAACAAAAGGAAATCTACCATTTAAAAAGAAAAGATGAGGAAATTTTGCATTCAGGAAGACAGGAAATAAATATCTTGCAAAAACGGAAACAGGTGAAAAACATGGACTTTTGTGGCGCCTTGAAGTGGAATGTGGAGTAGTAAAAGTGTAATGTGGAATCAGTGCTGCTCAATTCTAGTGTGACTTGGCTCTAGACTTTTTAGATTTTTATTTTTTAGGCAGCTTGACTTGAACTACGCTTGGCTAAACTAGCAGACATTATAGATATCAAAGCTTGCGACTAAACTAGACTAGACAAACCACGATTTTCCCCATGGATAGCTCACTATCTGACTAGACTAGGCTTGACTAGGGTACATTTTATGCTGACTAGACTAGATTAGGCAGGTCTCACAAGCATTGCGACTAGACTAGACTAAACTAGACTTGACTAGACTAGACTAGCAAAAATTTTGGGCAGCACTGGATGTGGAATGTGCACTGATGTGCAGTCGTGCAGTGCAGAGTGCAGTGGAAAAGCCCGTGGAGGAAATTGAAAACTTCCCGCCTCCCATCCGCCAATTAATTCTCCGATAGAAACATCTCTGAATTTTAAAACTTTATCGAACGGAAAGCGTGCTATTCAGTTTTTTTCCTCGTTGATTTGTTCTTTAAACTGGCGCTCTGGCTAGTAGCTCCATTAATTAATTGAGAACAGAAAGGTGTTTAATTGTCTCTTCAATAATACCATCAGGGTTTATTAATTTGTTAATTACTACCTACCGGTTCATCCTGCAAATGTAATTGTAAACCAATATTCTTCGTGCATACGGAACAGGAGAAGAATTACAAAAATCGGGAGAGATTGGAATTTTGTGCTACTTCGTTATGCGTGCGTTTCAAATGTCTTAAAGTCAAAAGTTGTAACTTTATTACCTACCTGTAAATTATAGTGTAATCCAGGAATTATAATCTTTGATTGTTAGTTGTGAGCATCAGTTTAATTGTAATACGTCTTGTCTTGAACTAACATTACCCCTGGTACATCGTGGTTCGCTCGTGTCATAATCTAGAGGTGCTTGAAGACAGACTTTCAACTCGTGTTGTTTGTTTTGGAAGACACAGGTGTTCAGTTTAAACAAACAGAACTGACGATTTTACTGTTGTGCGTTCGCTTGAGCATTCAGCCTTAACTTAATAATATTAAAACCGAGTCATATCCTTTAAAAAATCAGAATGGAAGGTTTAACAGGATCAGAATTGGCTATGATCAAGAAGTTAGCTGGCAATGATACTTTAGTGAGGAAGAAAAGTATGAAGATACTTAAGAAATGGTTAACAGCAATTTCTATGAAAGTGCCGGACAGTCCAGGTAACTTCAGTTGTTAATAATTAATTATTATTAATTAATAATAATCATTGAATTCATTCGTCAATCCTAATACTAATGACTAATGATTAAATCGTTGATCGTGTACTTTATGTATGATTTGAATTAATCGCTTATTTATTTAATCGAATTTCTAGATTGTAGGGAACTGATTGAAAACAATTTTCTCAGGGTTTGGAAAGCCTTATTTTACTGCATGTGGCATGCTGACAAACCTTTGCCACAGGTAAGCACATAATATTTAAGAGACTACGGTTGGTAGCAACAGTTGACAGTTGTATTATGTGGCAAAGTTAATCCATTTTTATCGGTCACGTCAGCCTCATTAAATTGTGATATATTTTCCAGGAACAACTTGCAGAACAGATCAGTAGCCTGGTTGTAGTGTTTGCAGCCAAACCCAACGTGATGAATTTATTTATTGAATGGTTCTTTCGCACAATGGCCAGGGAATGGTCATATATTGATCGATTTCGTCTCGACAAGTTCCAGATGGTAAATACCTTATTTTTGTTTGCAATAATTCAGTTGAAAATAAAGGCTCATTCTTTAGATTCTTAAATTGATTTAAATACAAGTAAGATTATTGATGTAAAATGTATCTTTAGCTTATTCGTCGTTTCATTCGTTCAACGCTTATGGTTTTATCTGAGAGAAAATGGAAATTGGATGTTCTTGATGGATTCCTCCGTGTAATAACTGTCATCTTATTCAACCATCATCCTGAAATTAAAAACACACGCTCCAAAGCCCGGGATCCAGACATTGAAAAGTCTCCTCTGGGGCTTCAAATTCATATCGTAGATGTGTTTCTCGAAGAATTAGCTAAAGTTGGAGAGACGACTTTAAAAAGCCAAAAAATCCTCAAAATACTCAACCCCTTTATTCAAGAGTTATGTACAAACGACGATGATCGCATTCTCAAAGAACTTAAAGACAGAATTTTCTTTCACTTGATGAGGCAGTCAGATGCTGGCATTGATTATGCTGAAGGATGTCTTGGGATTAATGACGAGGTAATTAATCAGTGTATAAATGACATAGGTATTTGTCCAGTATTGTTTATTCCTGTGTTATCGCAGTTTACTTCCTTTAAAGTTTTGTGATTTACAATTTTTGTATTTTCATTGATTTGCAATTAGGTCGAGGATGGCGAGGAAATCGGTGACGAGGAGGAAGGAGATGAAGAGTTGGGTGGAGCGGAAGACGAAGAGCTACTAATTTCCTCTGCACCGTTAGACCCAAGAGCTGGAGGAGTGGATGCTATACTTCCCCAGTTGGATGTTGATTATAATGAATTGTCTAGCAAATTAATTGAGGCCGGTGGTCAGAAAACAGTCAAATCGAAAAATCGTAAAATCGTGTACAGTCTTGCCAGAAAGTGAGCAACTATAACTAAATAGCCAGTAGCTAAATCGCCTTCAGCTGTTTATAATCGAAAGATTTTTCATTAATAAGTTGATGAGTATGTTTGAATTTTAATGTTAATTTGTTTTATTAATAAAGGTTCAAAGAAATTACAGTAGGGGACTATCCACTAGCAATTGAGGTTGATGACGACCGAACTCCAGCAATTCAACACCGAGACTTGAAGGCTGCTACGGAGCGCTTGCTAAAACTTGAAGAGAAATTTTCCAATCCAGACCGAAAGAAACGACCACCCAAGAAAGTTCGGAAACGGTTAGCGAAGCAAAAGGAACAGGCTGAAGCTGAAGCCATTTCTTTGAATGACAGCGTGGGAAGCGAAAGTGATAACCAAAATTCCATATATTTAGAAGACGATGAACTCTTGGATCACGTTAGTGACAATTACATGAGCTACCTCGAAGAGTTGCACCATAAAGAAGGCAAAGAAAACGAAAACGGTCTCCTATCCGACGAGGATGATGTCGGCTTTAGTGATGATGAAGGAGATGCCGACCTCATTAACGGTGAAGAAGTCGAGCCGCAAGAACTTAAAGAAGCCGTGGTTACCAAAGCGAAGTTAAAAAAGAATAACAAGAAAGCAAAAGTTGAGGTTGCAGGACAAAATTCAAAACAACTGGAAATGGTTCCGTCGTCTTCCGTGAATAACACTCCCAAAACTACCCCTAAGAATGATAAGAAGACTAAGAAGTCAGCAGCAGTTGTCCAGTTAAATCGGGGTGCCTCAACGAGTGAAGATAACTCTGAAAGTATGGCCAGCATTTTAAATAATAATAACGAAGAAAATAGCTTGGGCAACAACAGTTTTTCTGATGTTTCGTCCGCAAAAAAGCAGCAGCGAAAGAAGCTAACAGTAGCTCCTTTGGTTAAGGATGTTGCAGCTACTCAGGAGGGAGTTAATGGAGATATGTTTATTACGCTGTCAGCAACTCCCGATAAAAAGAAACCGAAAAAAAGGAAAATGAGTGAGCTAATGAGTTTAGGCCTGGACTCGGGAACTTCCCTCAAAGGAATGTCTCCATTAGGAATGAAGGAAACCTTATCAGCCAAGCGAAAACGAGTTAGCTTTGTACTTGCCAGAAATTCGCAACACGGTAAGAACTAAGATATTATTTAAGCTTGGCATCCAATGATTATTTTCTTTCTTCTAGAAAATTCTCAATGTTTTATAATGTTTGAAATTTCCTTTGTTAACATCAAAGGTTTATTGTAATTTTTAGAACATTCTGATTACGCGCATTCAATAAATAGAAGTCCTGCAATTCCATTCGAACCCGAGAAACAACCCGGACTAGGCTTGCTGAAGTCTCCTAAATCATTTGCTGGTACTTCTGGTACTCCCACTAGAGTTTCATCTCTTATTAAAAACGGATTATCTACACCACGGAGAAAATCTGGATTATTCTAAAATTTAGTAAATGTTATGTAATATTTTGAAGTTGAATTTCGTATTTAGAAAATCGCGTAAAGTTAAGTACAGTAATTGCCACATTGGCTTTAAAATTTCAGTTTTGTTTTGGGTATATAATGTATGTATAATAGTATAGTACATGTGTAACATTGACATTTACTCAGAATTATTTCGTTTGGTTATGGTTTAAAAAAGGACAAGGATGCGTGCGACATTTAAAAAACGTTTTTGATTTAGTAAAAGTTATTAAATTACCTTTGGTTTAGAATTCATTTGTCGTTTTTAAGTTACTTTGGTATCGGTGCGGACAGTATGTGACGTTTTGTAAAATAGAACAGATACTTTATACTGGTTATTGATACAGTACAGATACGGATATAAAACATGATATGATTGTTAAAACCAACTTTGGCTAAGGCGATTGAAAAAATGGTGGTTGAAATTTTCAGAGCAAATTGAAGGAAGATACTTCACAAAATAGAAAAAAACAAGTAGGTAATGAAAACATTGTAAATACTATAGTGTATGTATTTTTGGATCTCGAAATTTCTTTTAAAAAATACTGACGGATTAAATTTAAAAAAGAAAACTATTTAAAAATTGTTCATGACATGGCCTGACCTGACCTGAAGTGATGCACAGATACACAAGTATTTATATTGTTGGATATTCAGTAGGTAAACTCGTTAAGTTTATGATAATGATACCAGTTTTCATGCATTAATGTTTGGACTTATTTACAAAACAGACTATTTTTAATATTGTAGCATAATATTGTAATAATGATTAACTATTGCTTTAGAATTTGGAGATATACTCGAGGCACTATTTGTTGACTGCTGTATATTAAAATACGCTGTCATTGCTAACTTTTCTATTAATTTAGCACTGGCAAAAGTAGCGCTAAAGAGCAATAAATAATGGTTTCGTAGGAATTTATGTATTGCTTTCATTTTTAGTTATTTCAATGTTAAAATGCTGGAGACCGCCAGCAGCCCATTATAAAATAAAGTTATTACTTACTTTTACTTAACAGCAACATGTATTTGTAGCTTGGCTTCCGCGAAGTACTTTTGTTGTATTGTTGTATATTATTACTTTTCCCTTTATTGTTCGGTTCTTACACTATACCTGGATGTCTTAATGGGGGACATTATTGTTGACCTTGACAAGTAGAATTTTTACAAAATTAGGATGGATCTTGTTATGACATTATTATATGAATACGCCGTAATCTGAATAAGTTTTGAAACTAATTGATAATTGCAGGTAAATAAATCGAAACGAATTGAGTGCGTGCAAAGTAAAAACCAAGATTTCTGGATTTTATTAAGTATTTCGTGAGACTGCTCTTTTTGATTGTTTTCATATCTACAAACCTCTACCATCTGTCACACGTATCTCTACTCTCTACCTATGACCTATCGTAATTATTAAAATTCAAGAGAAACATTTGCAAATTATTCATCAATTAAATGCCATTATGTTTTGTAATGCCACGCGTAAAGAACTGCAAATTATTTTATAGCTACAAACCTACATGACATGATGTGCATGCGACTGCGGCATTTTTTTTTATTGCAAAAAATTGATTCTACAGGAAAGGTAATGGAGAAAGAGATCCTTGTATAGAAGATCATGCAGTTCGAAGATTAAATTTTTTCTGTTTCAAAAGTTAGAGGAAGGAAGCCGAGGAAGAGGAAGGAAAAAGAAAGTAAAGGAAAGAAGACGTATTTTTTAAATATTTTTTTAAAAAACTTTCAAAAAACTCAATTCAGTCATGCGAGCCGTTGTTCAGCGTGTGTCACAAGCAAGCGTGACCGGTAAGTATCATCTGACCTTTTGAATTTCTTAGTTACAATATGATCAAGATCTCAATCACTAATTTATAAAAATATTACAACTGACCGACTGTGCACGCTTTAAGTTCATATTGGTGTAATTATTATAAAAATGTGCTTTAATTTAATTTTTTTCCATATGGCAGTCAACGGGGAGTTGATAAGTTCAATCGGCAAAGGACTCTGCGTTCTCGTAGGAATCAGTAGATATGACACTGATAAAGATATTGATTACATGTAAGTGTGCTTATTTATTATTGGCTTTTTAAAATGTGTGTACAAATTAAAAATGAGCAAATTAATTTCGAGCAAAATTTCATTTAAACGGGGTTAAAATGGGTCATCTAATGTATAGGTACTTTCAACCTTTATATTTTTGTCAATTTTTTACTAATTTACTGTACAGGTGACAGGTAATAATATTTTACGCACTTATTTTGTTTATTCCTATTCAGTGTAAGAAAACTACTTAATTTACGGCTTTGGGATGACGAAAAAGGGAAACGATGGGTTCACAGCCTGTCAGCTCAGAAGTTGGAGGTGAGATGAATTATTTATGGACATGGAGTTTTGCACATCTGTATTTCAGTGTATCTAGCTGTGCTTAATTTTAATTTCCTGCTAAAATCGTAATATGCAATACAAAATGTTGTGCAAAATTACTGTAAATGACTGATGAATGTGGTTGTATTCTTTAATTTTAGATCCTGTGTGTGAGTCAGTTTACACTTTACCACCAACTCAAAGGTAACGTTCCAGACTACCATAATGCAATGCCAGCAACGGATTCGAAAGCATTTTTTGATAAATTTATCTCACAGCTAAAATCGTCTTACTCGGATGAATTGGTTAAAGGTCAGTGTTACAGTAGTTATATAAGCGGTTTATTCCCTGTTGTTTCGTTGCGTTGGTTTAATTGATTGTTAGGATTATTATATGCTATTACACACAAAAAACAGTAACATTACTGTTCACGACTACAATTTTTTGGATTTTTTTAAAAATATTATTCATTTTCAATTTCAGTTGGCAAGTTTGGGAATTACATGCAAGTAAACATCCAAGGAGACGGTCCAGTGACTATTCAGCTTGAATCTCCTGTAACAAATGCAAATTCAACCAATAAAACCAAAACATCTGGTCAATCCAAATCTGGGAGTTCAAGTTCTGAACCTGTTTCTACTCCTGGTGACAGTAATAATAGTTAACGTCGAGTTTCACATAATAATAATTTTTCACTGTCACGGTATTAGATGTGTTAACAAGTTAATTGTTGGGTTGATCTTATTGTGGCATAATTTATTCATTTATTATACTGGAGCACCGGATGTTTATTGATTTGCATAATAAATGACTTATTATAATTTGATTTGATTTGAATAATAAATTCTCTGCTCGGAGTTTTCTTCTCTAATTCCCAGGTCGCTAACCTAGTGTAGTGTACTACATCCACAAAATTAAAAATCTCTGTCTGTTAGGGTTCCTTATTTAAAAGTAATTACTATATTGTAAGTATATACATTATTTATTCGCACTAGCAAACAGAAAACGTAACCTAGGTATTCATAATTAAGTACCACAAATAATATTTATAAACTTCCATATTAAAGACGCGGCATAAAATCTGCTTGGGAAAGGAATGTCAAACTTGACATTGGATTCTTCCACTTCCTCTGCTGCACCCTAAATTAGTTTGTGTCTGAAAGTCCATTGTCTTATTTTAAACTTTCAGTTCTATTGTAGATACCTATGTAGGCATTGTATTAGTGTAGTACCTACTGTGCTCCAATTTATCACTTTTACTATGTATTACTACTCCTTAATGGCTCAATTGTTTTATTTCTATCGTACTTGCATAGGAAATGATGCTGCTAACTAATAATTATACAAAGTCCTAAATAGACATAATGCATACACTCTTAAGACACTTGGCACGTGTCATAGTCAATAAAATTTACATTCATTGAACCACTTTAATTCATAGTAAGTATGTGGGCGGCTACCATATTCTTGGTTTAACATTTCATCATTGCATTGCTTACCCTTAGTCCGAATTCCCACAATTGCTACAATTCTGGACTATCTGGACTTTTGAAGTGAACATAAAGAGCATACATAAAATGCGTATAGGTTATACTATACGTACCGATTACAATTAAGTACCTACGTCTCAAAAAAATTGCTGACGCACGCATTTTTTATAGAAAGCCAAATGCTGTCGTAAAAATGCTTTTTTTCACACGAGCTCCTAATCTCCAAATAATAATAATTTATTATGCACTAGGGGAGAGTAGGGTAACAACAACAGTACAGTGGGTACAAAGAAGAGCCCCCTTGAATTTTAGTTTTGGGGTTGTCAGAAGACGAAGGACTGTTTTCTTTTTACCCTCTTTTCCCCTACACGAATATTATGCAACAAATTAGATAATAGCGTAGTTCCACTTCCAAACCCACAATCTGTCAGCACCATAAGGATCCCATAGCATACATTAAATGCACTATCTTGTAGATTTCATAGAGGAGAGCTTCTAGGAATTTGAAATAATTTGTTACACAACTTTTACATCATCAAATCATCTTGCCTTTTATTTGAAAGGGTCAAAGTCAAAGTAGTAGTTAGTTACAGGTTACAGTGCACAAATACGTATCTACAGATACATGTCCTTAAATATGCTGCAGCAATATTGTCGTATTAAGAGTGTCTATGCGTCAGAGAATACAAAAGTTAGTCCTTGACCAGGTACATAATATTATGTAAAATATACAAACAAAAACAATACAGAACTTACTTATATAATTATAATTAATATTCATAATATCATTAGGTAACTTAATCAACATTTTATATTTATGCTACAACAACTTAACACAACATTCTTTCGGAAGATACGTACTTTAATTAAAATAATATCACGTGAAAGTAAATCTACTTGATGCTTATAATTAATAATGGTAATTTTATAGCGGTAATGAATACTTTATAATTATAACACTATGTATTCACGAAGAATATAAACGTTTAGAAAATCCTTGAAAATACTTCCAAATCTACAAAAGCTTTTTAAACGTTTACGGCGTACCTGGACATTGAATAACTGCTGACCCTGAAGCTACACAAAAAGTGACAAATTCAACGAAAAGTATGAAAATCTAAACAAAAAATCTAAAGTTGAAAAATATTCCGAAAATTTTCACACACGTCACATTAAATCTATACACATTTTTGGTATCCTACTGTGTCATTTTCAATTATCAAAGTTCCAGGTAATCAGAAGAATCCTTTCTAGTTTTCAATATTATTGACATTTGACGAGAAAAAATGACGAGGACGAACGACGGCGACGAGGACAGATGCGATGCGATGGCTTCATAAATTAAAAGTTAACCGGAAGCGGAAGCAGCCTTAAATCTCTTGCATGGAATCGTATGTACTTTGGACATGTGATGTTAATCGCTATTGATTTCGCTATGCTTGAATTTTGACTGAAGCACCCAAGGTGTTGAATTCGTGATCTGCTGGATAAAATTTAATGGTTTTTTGTAGTTCTGCCGACCATTTGGCTTGGTCACAATCAAAGCACTCGACGTTTGAAGGGATACCAGAAAGAAGAGGCTTCACCATCTTGAAAACCATGGCAGAGAATTTATTCGTATTTGTAATGTAAATGTCACTGGCCATACAGGGGAAATACTTTGTTCCGATTTTAGTTCCTTCCAAGAATACGTGCATCACATCCAAAGACTTTGCATTCCAAAGAGAAAAATCTTTAAAGCTCCCAAGTACAATTAAGGCGGAGGAGTCCGATAAATATTTCTTGGATTTACTGATCTGTTGAGATTGATAGGAATTTTTATTGAATTTATTGTGCTCAATCATTAGTCGTTCTAATTTCGCATATAGTTCAATGATGAATTTCAAAGCTGCGTCCTTCCCATGCCTCTTGATGATCCCGCCAATATCGAGCTTATCTCCATTTACTTTTACAACTGTGGAAATTAAGATAGAAAAAAAAACGGTAATTAGTAATTAGCAATGACATGAATAATGAAGATATATTTTTCATAAAAATTATTATTCCAATACCGTTCTTTCTATAAATTTGAAAACTAGGTACTTACCAGGTTGCCCTTTTTTATCTGAATAATCCATATACACTGGGATGTCCCGAATAATTCCATTCGGATCCCAATCTTTAGCCCCCAGAATCTCCACCTTGTTCTCTTCTCTCCATACAAGGGACTCTCTTATAGCTACCTCCGTTCGATCAACTTTGGATTGTTGACCTTTAATTAGTCAATCAATATAAAATAAAATCAACTTTTCTTCTAAGATTCAAGTTTGTGTTTGAGTACAGTCAACGATTACTTAAACAATAGTAAGAAAAGTAAGTAAAGCTCACCAAGAAGCCATCGGTGCAAGTAGAAATCGTCGTCAAAGTTCTCGTCTTTTTCAATTATGTCACTTATACGTTCCCGCAACTGTAAAATGTAAAAACAATTTTAAAAAAATGTAATTGATGATTTAAAAAAAAGGCAAAAGCTGCTACCAACTGTTCAAATGCGTACCTCTTGGATCAGCAGTGCAATACCCTCTCCTTGTGATTTACAGTCAACCTTCATTTTCTCAAAATGTGAAACCTGTTAAGGAACTTCAAAATTTGTTAAAAAAAGAAAGAAACACGAAACACTGTACTGACACTGGTGCTTTACTAAAACAAACACTGGACACACAGACTGGCTGTGCTGACCGACCTGACTGACGCTGGTTCTGGTTGATTTGGAAGTGATGGAAGTTCGGAGGAAACACCTCAATAAATATCTGAGTGAGCTTTCCAAGTCACTTATGGCTTCCAATGATGATGAGAGAGTAGATAGTGGAGTCCCACGATAACCCAGGAAATCATAATATCAGGAAGTATTTTATGGGTTTCTTGATTCCCAAAGGCAAAGTCGAAAAAAGCTTGAGCCATGCCATGCACTGCAAATACTGAAAGTAATTACAAGTGAAAAATTCACTTGCAAAAATTGTACCATTGTGATTCACCACGTTGTATTGTTGCTATTAAATTAAGTACTCACGCGTGTTGTTGTTCACTATTCATTTCCCTGCTCACTGTTTGTTGTAAGTTGTATGTTATTTGCATGTTTGACTGACTAATTGATGATTAAATCGCATGCGTCACTCCACCTAATTCACAACCACAGTCACAGTCACAGTCACGGTCACTAAAAAATGTAGGCATGCATGTAATTATATGCCGAGATTTTAACTCGAGATTAATGGAACAATTAATTGTCAATAAAGGGACGTGGGCTACGCAGTCTTTTGATCAGCGATTACTCCCTGCCTACGACCTATACAACAATACTTCATTCATCATGTGAAAGTACAAAGTATAAAATATATTGTAGTTTAATGCTTCCATATGAATTAATTATAAATTAGCCCTTCATTTGATCGCCAAATGTCAGTAAATTATTTAAAACTTCACACAGTAAATACAAATAGGCAATCCAGTTACGTCAAACTTTAAATTGGAAGCCTTAAAGATCATTAGTTGATAGTTGTTAGTGTTAGTCGTTTCGAAATTAGAAATCTGTTGAATTGGCTACTTACTTATTTTCTTGATGACGTCAATTACAATTAGACAATAAAGCAAATTATAGAAAACAAAATATCTTGTGAAATATCTAAAAGAAATTCAATTTCTATAATCTATAATCAATCATAATCAATAATAGCAATAAATTGCGATAATAATAAAAATGATGCACAAAGAGCAAACCTCAATCTAAAACCTTGAACTAAGCTATAATTTATTAATACTTTGATTTATTACAAAAAATCAGAAACTGGAAATGAAAACAAAAACAAAGATAAGTACTGTCTTATCTAGTTTTTAAGATTCACTTCCTAGATCTTGAGATAAATGTGTGCAGACCAGACAGATGACAGTAGGCAGTACAATACTGTGTTATTGTGATGCATTTGGTGTGGCCATTTTAATCAATTAATCATGATGTAATTAAACCAAAATTAAAAATAAGTATATCATTAGAGTCCAGGGTTTACCGGTATTTCAGATATTTATTTATTTATTTATGCTAGACCCAGGAAAACATTAAAATTAGCAATAAATGTGGACTTTTGATTACAACTAAGAAATTCCTTTCTCACGAACGCAGCTTCTGAAAAGGGAAACAATAGACAGACAGTCAAGTGACCTTCTTACTTTCCCAGCTCCTTTCGGCTTGGGTTTAACTGACCACACAAAAGTCTATAATTAACTATAATTAATTGCAAGTAGTATAAGACTGGCATCCGGAAAAACTATACCTAGCTAACTATACCTATACTGACTAGTTACAACAATAACAATAATATTGTTTCAATAGATTAACTGATTTATGGTAACATACTACCGATACAATAAAATCTTATGATTTGTGAAATGAGACCAGTAACCCAGCAATTTGATTGGTCATAAAATCAATGAAATTCGGTGTTGAAATCCTCTCTAGTGTATGGAAACTCCCAACTTTGATCCCGGCATTTGGAATGGACCATGCTTTTCTTTTTAATAATTTCCATTTCATTTCCAAATATGATTCCATGTGATTCTGTCCGATTCTATTTTGATTTCTAATCCTCACGAAAGCCAGCTCGCACTCTTCCTTGAGGATTTTCATCGATGACGGGATTTTAAAGGCTTTGTCATAAATGATGGTGTAGGCTTGGGAGAAAAATATGCAGAGTAGTAAATTGTGAACACTCAGTGGGAGAATTCTTTGGAAAATGATAATTCCATGAAAGCCCATGATTATTGAGAGGCTCAAAGAGAGGATTTTGTATCCAAAAATAATGTGGGATTGGCTCAAATTAAATAAATTGATTAAAAAATAGAATTTCCGGCAATCGTCCATTGACTTTTTGATTCCATCAAAAGTTGATATCCTATTTGATCTGAAAGTCAAAAATATAAAGTGTAATTGATGCATAATTAAATAATGTAAAAGTTTAACTTTTTGTAAATATGTAAATACATTACCTTAAGGCAACAATTGCTAAGTTTAGATCATCCGTCAATTTTTCAAAGAGCGACAGCTGAACAAATAAGATAAAGACCGTGTTTGCATTCGTGTACATGTACGAAAATACTTCAAGAATAAATAATGGCACAAATGTGCTTTTGCTCTTGTATTCTTCTGGAACCAAGGAGTAGAAGAGCTGAATTCTTGAAGGATCGATGCAGAATACTGTCAGACCACCTAATCCTGCAAAAAGGAAATGAACTGCCAACGTTTTTGTCAATAATTCTTGCTTTGATTTTGTCTTTGAAGGAGTTTCTTGACCGTGAGACAGAGAATTCCAATCATCCTCCTTGTACAACTCATTAAAGATGGCCACCATGACTTCCGGCCCCAAGAAGAAGGTTCTGTAGGAGAAGAAAATCCCGGCTGTGTTGAAACATGCATTGACGAAGTGAAGGGGGAAATGGATTTCGTTCAGATGCTCTCGGAATAGTACACTCTGCAAAAGCCGAACATCGAGGTACGCTGCATGGAAAATTGCCAGAAGAAACGTTGCTTTCCACAGAAAGAGACGCAGTCTGGATTTTTCTAATTTAATTTGAGCCGTTTTCCTATTGATTTTAAAAGGGAGATAGTGTAGGCGAGAGTAGATGTACAAGAACCAAAAGGTCAAAGTCAGCTCAGATTTTGCCAGCATTTTTAAAATGAATCAAGTCTTTCTTAATAATTCTGCGTGTCTACCGTGAAATTCTGTAGAAATAATAAATTTCTTGAAATTTCACATAACGTGCTTGGTCTAATCTAGTGATTGGAGTCTTATTTTCTTCGAAGGTAATGACAGAAGTACTGTAGAACACTAGTCACAAGTGACTGAGCTGACTGGACGGTGTAAACTCGATATTGTTCCATTATTTTCTGGTGGCTCTGGAAGCCAAAAGTCATGAACCGTTTGTTGTTTTGAAACTAGGAAGTTAAATAATGGTGGCAATTAAATAGGTAATGAGTACAAAATTATAGCTCTTTTAAACGTTCTAACAACTATTTTTCAGTCCTCCGTTGTTGGTTTTCAAATGAATGTGAGTTCAAAATAGAAAATTAAACTGCTCAAGGTGCAGCTAAAAGAAAGAATGAAAATATATTTTATTTGATAATCAATTTTGGCTCCGATGTAAAATTTAAGCGAGTGACACCAGGCAAAGTAAATACAACGTCTAATAGCTTTAAATGAGATGTTTGCCTACATGTTTACAGTACTGTTTTTGACAGTTTTGTCAGTTTTTTATTATTGAAGGATGACACATGGTTATTTGACGAGTTGGAGGACTATTGAGGTTAATTGGAGACTTATCCTTTCAAATTCATGACCTGACACATTAAACATACATACACTGTATAAACGATCTATTTATAACTTAATTACGACGGAACTATAGGTGAAACGTTCTCGCCTGATTCGCTCAATATATTTTGCTTTGAAAAGAGCATAATTACTAAAAAACTTAAAATGGCTGAAGAACCTGATGCCAGTGGATCATGGACACTTGGACACTTTCGTCCACCGATTTCTATTTTCGAAGCGCTCGCCCCGACTGCACGACAGCAGTGCAATTAAATGGCGGTCGACTGCTCACAAGCATAATAGGCCTCATGCCCAATCCGTATTATTTATATGTTGGGGTACCTATCTCCATATTTTCGTTAAGAAAGTTGGAAATCACTCCCTATTAGTCCTACTAATGAAAAAATATTCAAATATAGCCGTAGTATTAACTGTGCCATTAAACATAATAAATGTAGAAACCCAACAACTTTAAAATAGTAAATGCTTTGAATTATGCACCATTTATAATAAAACTGAACACAACATGTATTTTTGAATTTACTTTTATTGCTACAAGTAAGTTGTTGTACTGAGTGTTTTTATGACATGATTGAACAGGTTAGAAAAATCAATTTTGGATATTGAATTTCAGTCACGATTTCATGAATTCATAATTATTATTTGCGTAGTTTATGCGCCTTGGCCTTGTGCTCTCCGTTACATGCTGGAGGGGCCGTTCAATAAAAAAGGGTTAAGCGAATTGTATTTTGTAACTACAATTAAATAAATACCGACGGTAGGTAGAAAGTAAAACTTACAAATTAATACTAAACATGACGTTGCTAAAATTACTAATTAATCACCGGTAAAATGCACTTTTTTAGAGGGCAAAAAGCTAATCTTCACCATTATCACAGTTGTTTTTGTTTGGAGTTGCAGCAGTCATTCCCCTGCGTTCATTCCCATCCCCATCTCCGTTACCGTACTCGTCATCGTCAGGTAGAGACGAGAAGCAATCTCGGTCATGACCATCATCCACTGACGAAATTGAACCTCCCGAATTCAGGCGCTCCCTCGCCTTCCGCTTGTTCTGCGATTTCCGCTGGTTCTTTTTCTTCTGACCCAATATGGATGAGTTACTTCGATAGAGCTGACGCTGAATTGAGTCACTGAATCTCACACTTTTCTCCTGTGAAGGGGACTCACCCAGCTTTGGTTCTTCGTCGTAGTACAAGCTTTCCATGGATATGTAATCCTCCTGGAATGGAAGAGTAAAAGAAAATACACACAACCGCTTATGGCTTATAAATTACCGCAAACATGTATCTAATAATATTTTAGTTTTTTAGTTCAAAATGTCAAATATCTTGTCCTTTTTTCTTACATCGTACGATGACAGCCGCTCGTGGAGACCCAGACAGCTCTCCGATACACTTCGACACCGAGGAGAATTTTTTAAAATACTTTTAAAGACCACATCCCCGTTTTTCCAAGTGGGGACCTTAACAGGAACTGAGATTGCCTGTTGGATAATGATATAGCGCTTTTATGAATTTTGGTTTTCAGGTTTACTAAAGCGTAATTGAATGCAGTAATTACATAATCTACTACTCCAGCTCTAAGCGTATAGCTATTTCTTTTTAATTAAAATTTCGTACCTGAGTAGCATTGGATGCAGGTTCATCGAGACTTTGACTTTTTGCTTCCGCAATAAGTCGAACACATTTAGTTTTTGTTTTTGTATTTTGAACATCTGCCAGTTTGTCGTCGCGCACATCGTCCAGGTCATCATGTATATCGGGTGAAATGGAAGTTGTCAAACTTTCCAAACTCGACGAATGAGCTTCGTCACTATTTGCTGTCGCAGACTCGTTCCCAGAATCCGAGCTGCTAGCAAATAAGGACATCTTATTGAACTTCTGCACTGTCTTCATGACCACCACTAATTTCCTCTTGTCAACGTCAAAGCTTGCTTTGGACTTATCACAGTGAACTTCGAAAGGGAGTTTGAGGTTGAGCAGATAATGCGCTTTTCTTTCTGCTTTCAATTCAAAGTCCCAGCCACCTTCCACCACGTCAGCTTCTAATGTTGACGAATCTTTTAGCAGCGGCAGGTCCACAGTGAGAATAATTTCTTCAGGGATTGACTTCACAGATCGACCTTCCCGCTGATTGTCGAAGCAAAAGTTTTGCAAATCCACGTGCGAGCGGTATTTTAGAGAATACTTTGGTTCAGTCCACTCGATTGGCTTTGTAATCTTTGCCTTGTTTTCCTTCAAAATAAACAAGTAGGACAACAATTAATTATTATGGTAACAGTAATAAATGATTATAAGCATAGGTACCTAATGAAAGAATAATCGTACTTTTTCAACATTATTGTCACTTGTTGTTCTACTAGCGTTTCCTGACTTAGTTTCAACACCGGGGGGTTTACTTTTACTAGTGCTACTACTACTGCTGCTGTTGCTTTTCCTGTCCTTTTTGTTGTAGTACGGTTCTTGAGGTTGAGGAGGAGTTTCATTATTTAACTGTTCTGGATCCAATACTTTCGGTGGTTGGCCGCCAATTTTATATTTTATCATGGTAGCATGCTTCATTCCTTTGTACCTAATAAATAATTTAAAATACTAGAATTTACATCTGCACACAGCAGGCTGGTAAGGTAAAATAAAAGTTTTGACGGAACACGGAACATTTAAGTTGTAATTACAGTTATAACTGTAATTTTGCACTGCTGCGTACCTTAGCTTGGGTCGGCGAACGTTGTTCTTGTCAAGGTTAACATTGAAGCTCTTTTCAACAGCCTCCAAAGCGGTGGTCTCTAGTTGGTCCCTCATCTTTGTATTCGCTATACTAAGCCGCAATGTCTCCGGGTGGAAAACGACGTCGTAGACACTGCAAAACTGCCCAGCCTTGTCCAAGTCTTCCCGCATAGGACTTTGAGCGAAAGGAATGGAGCACATGGTACCATCGCTATTTATAATACAAAGAAATTAGAAAAGATATAATAAAACGAGTCACAACTACAGAGCAATTAGAAACATTAAACAATACTGTATTCTGCAAAATACTTTAATGGGGTTCTATTGTTCAACTTTTAAAATAATAATAATTTCACTACAAATTTAGTAATATAATGAATGAATGAATTATTAAATTTTACAGTGTTTACAAATAACATCGGATTAAAAGTTAAAAGCAAACGAATGCACTTGTACAGTACTTACACATTATCCTGAGTTGACTGTTCAAAGGACATTCTCCGGATCATGGGGTTTGAGCAGACATTAATAAATGCTTTCTTGTCCCCATTGACACTTGTCTTGAGAACGAATCCAGCAATGGGGTTAATAAAATGCACCACGTTCCCATTCTGTTTTTCTAACTGCCGAAGCTCCGTTTGGAAAGTAGTTCGGTTTTTCGGGTCCTAATAACCGACATTAATTGTTAAAAATAACTTTAGATTTAACAACACATGCATTCCACACTTTCAAAATTTCGGCATAAAAATAAACTATAAATAAAAATAAAAATTACCTGCACTTCCTCCGCATACTCATCCAACATGTTCCGAAACTTCTCACTTTTCATCGCTTGTTTAATTTGGTTCAGCTCATCCCGAGTCATTTCAAAATCCTCTTTAGCCTCATCGTTCCCCGGGTACATGAGACCGGACGGGAGGTCATCCCCAATAAATTCAGCGGCTTTTTCGTCCATGTTCAATCTTTCGTATCTCAATGTTGACAACTCAATTGGTCCAAGTTACTCTGTCCGTAATTAACTCCTCTTTCCGAATCCACAATCAATAATACCTGAAACTGAATAATAAAATAAAACTTCTCATAGTAAATAAAGTTGAGCAGTGAAAAAAAATATGTACCTATTAATTATTATGTAAACACAATATAAGCCAATAACCCAAGTATAAATATCTACATAAAGTAGGTACATATTTAACTTACCGTTGACCGTCTGCGTACCGCAATGAACCGCTTAATGACACTCAAAAAAAGCTAAGAATACAGGCGTAACTCGACTGACACTTTAATTCTAGGATAGTTTAGTGTCAACTAAGGACGTCTTTGAAAAGTTGATTAGGAATTTAGTTGACAGAATTGATGTTTAATCGATAAAAATCGATTTTTCGGTCTTGTATTTGGTTGTTTTTTGCGTCGTGTGTACTGAAGGGAAGGAAACTCCGTCGTTCTTATCTCTAGGTGGATTCTGGTGGATTTGCTCTCCTTTTGAGCCCTCCCTCTATTAGAAGTACGGCTCAAAACACAATGTAATCTACAGAGTCATGAAATGAACCTCCTCGAACATTCCACCCAGCAGTGCAGTAGCAGTATGAGCAGTTTAAGCAGTTCTTTCCGTCTCTCTTCTTTCCCAAATCTGCGAATCTGTCATCAGTGAAGAGGCATCTATTTTCTGTGTCCATGCCATTTTTATTTTTTCAGTATTTTATGCAATTTTTTAAAAAATGCATTCTAGAATGCGAATGTAGAAGAGACATAATTATTTTTATCTGTAATCTCTAATGATTTCAGAATAGGGTCATATGATTGATCATTTTGTTTGTGGCTACGTGTGGCAAGTTGTAACGGTAGTGTGTCTGGTCGCGGGAGAAATTTAAAATGATAATTCTCTTGGGACGTGGGATCGTGGGATGGGATTTAGTATTTTTTATTTAATTCTCTAGTTGTATGGGATGATTATGCTTAGCTTAATCTATAAAAGGCCTTGGCCTCATTATTCATTATTCATGATGCTGTGTAATAAATTATTTGTAATTGTGAGCAGGCATGCTTCTTTGCTTTAGAGCTAATAATTCTGATCTGATTAATTATTATCCTCCAGCGCAGCAGCGAATAAGTGTTCTAGTAAATAAGGTCTGCAGATTACAGATAAAATAAATACTTGCACTCTCATGTTTCTGTTTTCAATTTAAGCTTTCAACTCTGTAAAGCTTTAAATATAATTATCCATCATTACTGCAAGAAATGCACTGCGCAAATGCTTTTTGACTTAACTTTTGACTTTTGAGATTGTCTGTGTCTAGTGTAACTAGTGTAAGAGGATTGCACTTAGCATGTGGCATGGGAGTGCATTTAATTCTACATACTGTATTTTTATTAGCCAAAAAAATAAATAACTGAAATGAACGGGCTTACTTTACACATGTTTCCATTGAAATAATTGCAACGCCATTTTGTAATGGGATAATTAGGTATATTCTTTATTAGAATCATGTTTTTTTACACTTTGTTTTTATTTAAATTGTATTTTAGTTTAGGATTATTTTTCTCTTCTCTTCGTACCTATTACAATTATTATTATACAATTCGTCGATACATATAGATATATAAACAGGGCAACTGGCCAAAACATTTAGCCCTCTGCTTCCGGTACCGTCTACAGCCTATGAGGAAGTTCAATGCTATAATTACTGCTGTACGCTGGTAACGGTAACGGTAACTGGTAAACAACAGTGTAACAGTAAACCGTGACCGTACTATAACCGTAGAGTCAGAAAGTCAGAATGCAGTTTTACTATTGCAACTTTAAAACTTCTACAAGTATAATTAGATACTTCTAGGTCATTTCTATGTTTTCACTTTTCGTTTATGAGTATGCAATCGTATGTGTTTCGATTGGATTTTTCAGTTTCGTCTATTTTGTCTAAATAACTGTGAGCTAATTTAATGGATTAATAGCAGTAAATTTTATTCTTACAATTGCAGACCTTTCTGGTGTGTCTGTTGATACAATGATTGGTATATACATCCATAATTTATACTCGTTTATTTTATAATACAAAACTGAATGGAAAAGGAGTCAAAGTCAATCTGAATAACTTGGAAATTCATAATTTTGTATGATTATTTCAAACATTTTGAATGTTTTTGAACCCTCACAGTCACATTAGACAATAAATTTATATAATTTATTATATCACTAACTATAACGACTAAGAAACGACTATAATATATTTTACAAATGCATGACTTCTGTCTGACTATACAGAGTAGTGTAATAGCAGTAGGTAGGTACCCACCTATGTACAGTTTGACCGTATATTATCATTATAATTAATTTTGTATAGAGTACGACTATTACTTACTTTCTTGTTAGGATGTTTAATTTATTCAAAGGTAATAATGCTAATAGCTAATCTTCAAAATTTTTAATATATATTTATTTTTTCTTGGTGACTGTCAGTTCTAAAACACCTGGTTCAATTTTCACTGTCAACTGTGTTGTTGGTTCTATTTGACATTTAACTCAAATGCGCAGAAATACGTCAAATGGGAAACTTAATTAATTGTATAATGACTGTAATTAGACTATAATTTTAATTATAAGTAGGTACTGTACTGTATTATTATTTGTGTACACAACATTTCTTACTCAAAGTGAGGTTGGATCGAGAAAGATTTACTTATCATTTTTTATATTATTTTATTTTACACAGAGTACCTAACCATAATATCATATAGTATATAGTAATAATCATACACGACATAATTCCATTAAAAATTGTACAGTATTGTTTGCTTTTGGTTTATTGTTACAATTCGATATACGCGTTTCGTTCATATTATGATAATAATAGTTAGTTTTAATTTAATGACGATAGCATCATATTACAATGTATAATGCAATTATAGTATAATAACTTTACTTGAGTTGTATAAATACAAATTATTGTTTCCAAATATTATCCATTATTGTATGACGTACTTAACTGTAAGTAAACTACTTGCTCACTAGTCAGTACCCAATAATGTCAATACGTCAATGTGTGTGTGTGTGTGCTTCCTGATTCATTTTAATTGTGCTTGTCATTTCCTATTCTCAGTATTGTAATTTCCTTCTTTCCATCTCAAAATTTATGCGCTGTGTAATAGTTATTTTATACTTTATTCAAGTGTCTAACTCTACCACAATTTTAAAATACAATAACAACGTTATTTGTAGAGTTAGACAAGATTAGGTAATTTACAACTAATTTGACAAACTATTCAACTGCTTCTGTTTGACATCTAGAGCAGAGGAGCATGAGAAATAGTTAAGCACACAGTGCAAACCCCGAATTTAGCTCAGAATTATTGTGATTCTGATTACAATTTTATTACAATTATTACTCCTTTTTTGACTACATTAATAACTGTTCTAATTCTAGATACAACAATTTCATTTCGTATGAATTCATAACTCTTTCTATCTATCGATCGACTTCCTTACTTGACGATTTTAGTTATTTTCTAAAATTCTCATATTTTTTTGTACTAGCAGTAGAACTAAATTCAGTAATTAGTTTTATTCAATTAGTTAGATCCAGTTTTCCTCCTGCTCAAGCGATGTTCGAGATTTCGTGTAGTGTTTATTTTATGGTTACAGAGTAAAGTGTATGTAACTACTTAGGCATCCGCTACAACAATTGACACAGTCAAATTCGACACTTCGTTTATACTTGTTGTAGATACATACATACTAAAAAATGGAAACCCTAACGTCTCTACCGAAACAGAATGAAACCGTTACTTTAGTTCCTTCGTCAGACTGTCAGTACTAGCACACGTTTGCATTAAGTATTTTAAAAAGAAAGAAACTACAAGTATAGAGAAATACCACCAGAAATCATACCACAAGAGTCACAAAAAATAGACAGGACAGGTGCTACTAAAGAAGTGGAAGTGTTAATCAAATTAACTGCATAGTTCGACATGTTTGTAGCCATTCGTACTTGTTGTTTTTGTACAGAAACCTAACTAAATAAATGCAATGTACAACAATAACAAATTAATTAAAAATTACGCTAATTGTATTTGTAAGTAAGCAACAAAACAAGTACTGGGGGTAAACGGTCACATTTTTATAACAAAATCCTTTTATGTACATAAACACACAAAATAAAATTATATTATCTACGTCTTTGGCAAGCATACGCAGGAATCATATCAGTATACTTAATAGTAACAGTGTATAAATAATTACTATTCCTAATTAAATATTTCAGTCATAAAGTCAAACAAGACAAGTACTAACATAAAAGTAATCAGTAATCAATTAATTACCTTAAAAACCTAATCTAACAATGCAACTTGTACGTAGTAGTAGTGTATTGTGCAGTTAATTAAACATTAAAATTAAACTTTGTTGTCAATAAATGTAAGACTAAGTGAATGCTTTCAAAATAATTTTTTTAAATCTTACTGGTAGATAGTTATGTATAATATACAAATTATTGTAATAATTATAATTATATAGGTAATATAAAGATGTATAACAAGTTACAATGGTATTGTTTTGTTTGTAATTGTAATAATTATAAACAGTCCTTACAAACGGATTTATTCGTACTTGAAGAAGGGTTGAAGTATTAAAAAAAATAATAATTAGGTAGGTACTTTTAATAGTATAATAGTCGCGTATAAAACACTGGAAGAGCTTCAGTTTTTGGAATAATAGTCAACCTTTTTTGTTAAAAAAGTTAATATTTTATTTCGTGCAATAACATTCGTAAATAGAAATTTGTTGTAATGTTTTTTTTATGTTTTTTTAAAAATATCCTCATACTTGTAATATTAGCTATCGACTAACTAGTAAGTCGACTATTATGTTTTAGATAACTTAAGTATATATTTTTAATAAAAAATGTTGGTCTAGTGTGGATGGGACGAGGGTGGTGGGGTCGGACTTTTTCTTTCCGGCTTTTCAATTAAAGTTGATGGAAATAAAGGTTTCTTAAGAACTTGCGGCTTCACTTTCACCTGCGGTTTGGCAATCCCAATTCTCACATTATCCTTAGAATCAAAAAAACTGATTTGGCCCTTGGACTGACTTTGAAATGGATGCCCCTCACAAATGGTTTCATGATACTGCAGCTGACTCTGCTGACTCGCCACGACTGACTCTAATTTCGACGCGAATTCTTGTGGTAGATGGATGGGAGCGGGGGAAGAGCTCGCTCCACTGGTTGAGGACGAAGAGGAAGATTCATTTCGATGATTACCACTGCTACTCTGTTGCTGTTGGGGAGCTGGGGCTGGTACGGGGGATTGACACTGCTGATTCTTTTTCAATGTGCACTGATTCTGCTTGGCAAAACACTCGGCGGCTGTCATCATTAAACTCTCGGGACTCTCCGGCGGACTTCCCGACGTGGAGGAAGACGGACTTGAGGAATTGTTTTCCGAGCAGAGAGAACTAATGTCTCCGGTACTTCGATGCAGATCGCCGCTTGTAGTGCTTCCCGGTCCACTTCCACCGCCCCCACTTCCCGTGACTGCGACAGGGAGATCCATCACAAGATCTGGCGTGTGTCCATGATGACCAGAAGGGCCGTAGCGGGAGCGGAGCTCCCAAAATTGTATATTTGACTGAAAATTCGGTTTCTCTTTGTCCCCAGCTGTAGGGATGCTGATGCTACCTTCAACTACAGCAATTGCTGGAGTGGGCTGTCCACGTTCTAAATCTTCGGATTTGGATTTATGATGAGCAATCAACTTTGGACTAACATTTAAGTTCATTGCTGTTCCGCCCCCACGCTCATTTGGAGCCTCCAGTTTGCTCTGGTCAACGAGGCCTTCTGGGGAGTCCCAACTTTTATTCTTTCCATGAGATTTCATCATTTGATTTGATTTGTTGGGATACAGTCCTTGACCTGGTCCCATCTGAATGTCAATAGCTGTCGGGGCATCGTCATTGTCCACCGTCTTGGGAGTCGAGAAAGACATGTTAATTGACATTGACGAGGTCATGTCTT
The DNA here is from genome assembly GCA_034695205.1 of Dicyrtoma fusca. Classification (NCBI taxonomy): domain Eukaryota; kingdom Metazoa; phylum Arthropoda; class Collembola; order Symphypleona; family Dicyrtomidae; genus Dicyrtoma; species Dicyrtoma fusca. Next base: position 26,061 of record JAQFZC010000189.1, on the reverse strand, counting down.
CCTCCTTCGTATCAGTTTTACTACTTGAAACAGAACTTGAGCGCTCGGGACTCTGCTTCACTAGGATTGGTCGAGATTTCTTTCCCACGGGGGTTGTGGACCTTTCATGTTGATAATGCCCAGAGCTGGGCAATTCTTCTGCGGAATGAACGCGCCCAACAATCTGATGCTGATCTGGAACGGGAACACAGATTGTGACAGTCGTTTCCTTCTCGTGCTCCTTTCGCTGGTGCTGATCATGAACTTTACTTTGGCTGTTTTTGCTACGATCACCACCTCCACCATCTTTATTTGTATTCTCCTGAAATAGAAATTCCAATCTAATGTAACATTTGCCACTTGTATTTCCCTGTTTACTCTTCAAGTCCTTTGTCAATTTTAGAATTTGAAATTGCAATTAAATCTCAGCTCCACGAAACGCCGAGCATTCGTTTACATTAGAGGATTTTCAATTATTAGGTCATGGAAATGATTACTGCAGACGTACTGTAAATATTATATCATTACTTTGGATGCGTGAATCTCATACATTTTATAAATTAAATTTGAGTAAAACGTTTTTTTTTAAATTTTTAACATTTTCAAAAAAGTAACAAAATCATGTTTTGCTTTTTTCTAAAAGTAAACATTTTTCATGACATAATATTTCCAATGGCCCTTATTTATTAAAGAACAACCAAAAAAACAAGGGAAATACAATACTAAATGATAAATTACAATATATCAACGCTACAAACATTGATTTAACAAAATAGATACACTAAATTCTTTCTAAGCAGTTTCTGACCAACAAAAAAAGTGTAATTAATAAAAGTGCGACGTGCTTTGTATTCGAATTTGCTTAATCACAAACTATTACACAGTTTTATTGCAAATTAATATAATTATTATTAGATTTATGACTGTAAACTTAAAACACAAAGAGACGAACTAAAGGAAACAATAACTATTTTAATATATACCTATTCAAATATAATAAAATGTAATCAAATATTTACTTATCAATTTATGTCTATAAATTAAGTGAATGAAGCATTAATCAAACAAACGCTAAACGGTAGGGTCGTGGGTACATACATGTAACTTAGGATTATGCTATCTACAGCACAATCACAAAATACTGAAAATACAAGCAAATAGGACGCAGTTTGTGTGCTTATAAATTTTAGCAAACCGGCAACAACAACAACAATAATTACTAAACCTACTTCAATAAAATAATAATTGTGTAAGAGAACCACTAAACTACAAACGATAAGCTTAATATAGGGGCGTGTTATTCGTAGTGATTATAGGAATTAGGAATTTAAAGCATTTTTTAACCGTGTGCAAACATGCAAAACCACAAAACATGTGTGGTACGTTAGAGTAAATACATACGCTAGAAGTCAATTAATACTACGAGCCCCCATAGAATTAATTCGTGCGTATACAGTGAAGTAGAGAATAAGCTCCATCAAATAATAACGAACAAGGAAAGCAAAAAACAACAAGTAAATGAGCGAGGGTCTGAAACTTAGGTGTGGTACACTAAATAATAATAAGTAGTATCTGTATTTAGTAGTAATAATAGAATACCCGTAGTCAACTCGCCATTTGTATGTAGAACACAGAAACGAAAAATAGCAAACAATATCAGTAAGTAGATGTAAGATAAATTCAATTAAAAAATAATTAATAATTGAAACACTAATATAACAAAAAAAAATCTGGGAGCCCACAATATAATGTTGGTAGTACTAATTAAAGGTTGAGGATATCCAGGAATGAAAAGTCAATAAAGCAATGTTCTAACTTCAACGAAACTACACAGCACAAAATTCACCACACGAAAGATGTGGAACTGAGAATTCATAGCGAGAGTCATACAGGAGTCTCAACTACCTCTTCCATGAGGGCTTCTTTCCATTTCGGGGTCTGACTTAGAAAATGACGATCCTCCGTGACGCTGACGCTGAGTGAGCGCTGATGAATCTGGTGACAATTTCCAGGGACTGAGAGTATAGGAGTGGAACTGGTCACAGGCACCGCAATGGACATGGATCGCGTGGGCGTCCCACCCAATGAACTGTGACCCAGACTATGAGCATGTCCATGTCCATGATGAGAGTGACTATGATGATGTGACTGACCAGAAGACTGTTTCACATTTGTCGTGACTGGAGCGGTAGTGGTTGTAATCACTGTTACTGCACTGGTTTGCCCAGCTCCACTGCCAGCAACTGCATTTCCACCCGATGCCGTCTGCTTGGCAAAATTTGGTTCCTTCTCAAGATTATCGAATTCAGATGGACTTTCTGGTGACGTGGAAGAAGCAAGAGATTCCCCAGAAGCTCCGACTCCAAGAAACGAATTTGGGGATGAACTTTTGACGTATAACTGTCTCCGATTTTCTCCACCGTGAAGTGAAGGGGATAATGTAATGGAGAGTTGCTTAGGTTGCGTACTCAGAAAGGAGTCACTGGCAGTTCGGTTCCGATGGTGAATGAAATCTTCTTTGGCGGAGCCCGTGGAATCCATTCGCTCTTTGTCTTCATCCCTGCAATAAAAATAAGATAATTTAAGATACATTTTTTTAATGTTACAACATTTGTCTTTTTTTTTTTTACAAAATAGAAATAAAACAAGTACATATATATGCCTAATCATATATTTCCCCTTTAAATTAGCTCAATGTGAACTACCAACCTTATTTTGAGCATAATGTATTTATCAGGAACGAGTCCATCAATCCCGTTCACTGATCCTTTCCACCAATCCCCGGAAACTTGGGAGTAAAGCGTGACGGAGTCACCCTTCTTGAAACTTACTTCACGCTTCGAGCGTGCAGAGAAGTCAAATTGAGCGATGGCTTCTAAGAATTCTGATTCTAGATTTTTTCAAAATATTATCAAGAATTACAATTTAGAAAGAAACAGACAATGATTCTACATGAAACCTCTCTACCTTGATTCGGCAAGGGACCTTGTAGTTTGAGTCACTAGACGCAGAAAAGGAAAGAAACCACTATAGAGAGTAGTTTACTATATGAAACAGGAATTCAGGATTATAAAAAAAATGTGACCACTATTGTCATTATAGAGAGGTTTCAATGAACTATACAATCAGTAATTTTCAACACAAAATTCGCACTACAGACTGGAATAGCAACACTTCACCGCAAGAAACAAATGCATAAATCGTCACTAAAGAAGGAAAGTGATGCATTTCCAAATTTGGCTAAAAACAAAATGATGCATATCCACGAGTGTACTGCTGGACATGAACTCTGCTTTTAACCGAAATTGGATGTTCATCATTTTGCCCCGCTAATGGTGATGTAACTAATTAGAGTGTACATAATAACCAAAACATACCACCGACTGCATTCCTCTTACTCACACGCCATTTCGCTTAATACAAATACGTATATACATACACTACATAAATGACTACGGCCCATTAAATACGGAATTTGAAAAAGGTTCTCACTTCCAAAAATTTGCAAACTGATGTCCTTTTCTTTGAGGAAAACAGAATCTGGAAAATTCAATCACAACGAAACAAGACAAGGGTCAAAAAGGGAGTTACAAAAGCACAAATACGCAATATATCGTACCTACGCACCACAAATTTTGAATATAATTACTGTAACTTTCATTTAAGGCAATCAACCACCAATGTACAATAAAACGTAACCCAATGCGCAAACGTTCATATAGGTAATCACACTACGAGCTGTAACTATAGCTCGTTGCGCTCATCGCTACTTTGCATAAAACTTCAAAAATACCAATTATTTTCGTAATTATTACAATCGATGAATCGAGCAATATTCACAACTTTAAATGTACACGAACGCAAGCATTTCTATGCTATTTATACACCTGTGCAAAATTTAAAACACCGATACCCAATTAGACACAATCCACTTAGAAATCGAATACATACGTCTTAAATAAACTAGACAAATTCATACAATACCAAATGGGATCACAAGAAGTAGGTAAGATAAAAAATGTAGCATTTAATCACCATCTTCAGAAGGACAAATTTCTGAATCCAATTCATCTTGAGATTGGTCCGTTGGAGCATCACCGACATCCCTGTAGGAATTAGATTAAAAATTAGATACGTTTTTTAATTATTATAATATAATTTGAATCTAGTAAACATTACAGCAATAATACATTAAAATCAATAAATATTAGTTCCACTCACCCTTCATCAGGTTCCTTGCTAATATATTTCTCATAAATAATGCCACCATCTTGTGGGAAAATGTCTTCCGCATAAATAATTACATTCTTAATGAGTTCATTCACTAGGTTCTGGTATTGAACCTGTAAATGTAATTCATTATCACAATCCATCATACTCCCACAACTCTCTCTCTTTACATTTAAAAGTCAATTCCACATTTGATTAAGTTCCCAAATAATATTTTTATAATAATAGAAGTAATATAATAGTAATGAAAGCATTCCACAGTTAAGTTTATTTGTTGCAAATGAAAATATAAAATTTAAAAAAATAATAAAAAGTTGTTTGTTCATTCCAAATCAGGCGAGAATTTTTTGAGAATTGATTGAGAATCCAAGCAGAAATGGGATGCCAGTAATGCCACAGAGAAAATAATAAGTAGAAGGAGCATTAAGTAGTGTGCACCAGAGTGTAACCCGCCAATGTTAAAACATTACAGTTAGGGATTTTAGTAGTTGTAGCAGCAGCAGCAGCAGTTTGTATGATTTCAAATCGTTATCATACCGAGCGAGCGGAAGAAAGCCAGAGTAGCAGAGACAGTCACAATAATTAACAACGAAACCGAAAATTAAACAAAAAATTCATTCCAAATGAGAAAAATCTTTAACATCTACTGAGCCTTGTGTCAAAAGGATATAATATTATATGTATGTAATCAACAATGAATAATGTTAACACTAGTAGTACCTAATAATACTATAATAGTAAAAATCAAAAGTTAAAATTTTTAAAACCTTTTACATTAAAAATTTTCATTTTTCATGCACAATCATACATTACTTTAACTACGACATTTATTACCTATGTTAAAATATGATGTGCAGAAATTACAGTTATATTTTAATTTAAATACTGAGTAGCAACGAATTGTTAGTAAAGTAAATACTAGAATCAGTTTTGTTATAAAGTAATGAAATATGAAACATGCAAAACTACTGCAAGTTTTTAAAGTATTTAATCTATTGAAAATCATGCTGTTAGTGAATCCCTTAAGAAATGAGAATACGATAGCAGAGCATGGAATATATAAATAAGCCACGTACTTGATCTTTATCTTCTGGTACAGGGACTAGAGTTGGTCCAAAGCAAATTGCAAGATTGTAAGGATCCATCATGTTTTCATCACTGAATTCTGACAGACTGTAAGTACAAGATTTAATTGAGTGCACACAGCGCATAATACTTTAATTATAATGTATAATCAGTACTGAACTGGCCGTATCGTGAGATATCAAAAAGAAAATTACTGATTCAAGAAGGCAAATAGATAGCGAAGGACAATGAAAACGGGACGTGGAAGTGACTTCACCAAGTCTTTCATCTTAGAAACGAAAATCTGTTTCGACTCGAGTTCTATAAGTCAGACAAAGAATCATTTTAGAATTGAGACAATATTTCTCATAACTGAAATGTTAACAAAGTAATCGATGTGCAGTGGGAACTTACGAGCCATTTCCATGAACTGTTCAAAATAAACAATGGGAAAGAGCGGTTCACGGAGTTCTCTCAGGTAGAGTTTCAAAACCCCGCCCACGGAGTTGATGTCTGATGCATCGTTCACATCAGCTAATGGATCATCACCTCGTTCAAAAGTATCTTTGAAATTATTTATTTCCACTTGTGAGCCAGATACACGGAAGATTCCTTGATGATGTAAGCCTATTGAGAATGATTTCAATCTCGAATAAATTTAACGAACATAACCTGACTTTTAACCCCAACTTCTTATTGAGCAGTAAAAATATGTAAATGAACCATACAGTTGAATGTTGAACCAGAGAAGGAAGATAATAAAATTACCATAAAGATTAATGACACGAATACAACTCTTCATAACAATGGGAATGTCTTGATTTGTTGCTTCCAAGTACTCCTCAAGACTGCCACCGAATAATCGAGGATTTCCTGAACTTTGCAACTGACCAATTCGTTTTCTCCTCACCTTCCGTGTTGGCTGAGGTCCACCTGCATTTCATAATGTTTTAAAATCACAATTGTTTATGGAATACTTCACACAGCGTTACTTTAATAAAGCAATTTGAACTTCATAAAGTTAGTACATAGACGAAAGGGTACCTGCTAAAGTTTGAGCTAACGCTGGCGACGATCCTCCTTGGTCAGTTTCATTCAATACTTTACGAATATGATCATACTTGGCTTGCAGTCGTGCGATTCGATTCGTCCCCAGCATATAATCACGGAATTTCTAAAGGATTTTCATTTTTTATTAGACTTACTTGTTACATTATGGAATACTGTCACACTCGTTTTACAACGCATTTCAAAAATGCCTCTCGCCGTTGCAAGGTTGTTACAGCAAATTTGGTTAAACGGTTAGCTTACACATAAATGAAATTCATCCGTTTCATGTCGATCAGCACGTATTTTGAGCGTGATTCCTTCGGGTTGTTTGGGTAGAATTTTGGTAACATCCGCAAAATGCTGTGCGGCATCATAATCTTTGGCAATGAGCATCTCCAGTAATGAGCTCTCGGCTGTCTCCAATGTTTTCCACAACTCATCCGACTCGGTTCGTAACGTATCTAATCTCCGATGAAGTTGAAGTAGCCGTTGCTCCAGTTCTTGCCGGATAAAACCAGTTGCTTCCAACTCACCCACTTCACTCGAGTCAATCTGCAATAGTACATATAACCGATACAATGACCATCGCCGTCTGTCGACCCTCGATACGAATACGCGGTATACTTATACATACCGCAAATTTCTCATTAGTTTTCCTGCAAACTATTCCTAAAACAGGACTAAACTACGCCATGTGTTACTCATTTACAGACATCTGACGACACGGAAACGATTTGATCCCTGTCTACTTCAAGGAGAGAATAAACCATGCAATTCACTGTTTTCGTCATTTTCTTGTTCATTTTCACAGTGGGCTACAATGTTTTAATAAACAGAAAAATAATTTGAGCACACGCTGCAGCTGCAGAAAGGAGAAAGGCTAAGGCACACTGGTGCACAACGTTCCCTATAATACAGTCCTTATATAGAGTTATTAATGTTCAGCATAAACAAAGTATCTAGAAGAACTTTTGACATTCACACTAAAGCAATAATTATTTATTAGAATGTTGGAGAAAGTAATCAGCCGCACGAACAACAACGTCACCGATTTTACCAACTTACGAATTTATCATAAATTCACGGCCACAATAATATTTCCCTCGACTATCAAATACGAACTAAACTTCGCTTTCTCCTACAAGCTTTCGCTTTTCACTTTCACACACTTTCCTCCCACGACATCATTTTGGCTTGTTTCCAATGTCTGTAATCTTCAACGACCTTGCCACACAATAAATTGTATCCGAACGAAAAAGATCAATAATTTTTTTTCTTTGTGCTTTTGGAGTTCAACGGTACAGAATTACAGATAATCAATAAAAATATTAGCTCAATAAAGTTTATCTTTCAAAATAATGGATCAGATATTATTAAACAGCTAAAATTTGGTGCAGTGAGAATACGTATCACGCTATTTATTTTTTGAATAGTAAACCTTCAATCCACTGCGCATTGAGTGAAAGTTTTTTTACACCGATTCTACCAATATTTTGATTGAGCTTTGTATACAATAATTTGTAAGTAATTAGGCAAACTTACTTCTTCTCCTTTGAGCATCGGCGCTTGAAATTCGAATTTTTTGGGCATAATAAAAGCGGAATTATTTGCTTCAAGGAACTTTTGTTTATCCAGCCGTGAGTCTAACGAGGTAATACACTTATTTAAATTATCCATATTGGTTTGTAAAGATCTCTTCATTTGATCTTGCGAAGAGAGGTACATATTTAGTGCTCTGGAGATACATTGATAGAAACCCAAGTCCATACACTATGCAAAAATAAAACGGAACACAATGAGTTACACTTGGTAAACCAAATCCATGTCAATACGCCATACGTTTTGCTGCTGTAATACTGAAAAATTACGTTTATAATTATAAGGCTATATTTTACCCACATCAATTAGATCGGAAAGATCATCCACAAAATATTTTTGTACAGCAGCATTTGCAGCATCCATACACAGAATGTACTCATTTTTGGCTTTGAGGGCTTTAAATCTCGCGTCATTGTATTTATTTCTCCGCTGAAAATAAAAATATTATCAGATGAAATCTATTATAAATCATACGGTAGTAATAAAAATATTATAAATAACAGCAACACGGTCATCTTTTGAAGTTTTACGGTAACTACAATACAGGGATTGAGCCCCCGATGCGCGATGTACACGATCAGGATTTTCTACGAAAGGGAAATCAGAATAGCGGACAAAGGGACTTTCGTAAACTGGAACACAATCACAATGAAACACAAGAGAAAGCCAAGATGAGTAACATCCAACACAGCCTCACAGCCTATGGATTGGATTGACAGAGTTAGGACAGACTTTGAAGAAAGTCGAGAGAAAAGGGAAATCTTATGAGACAGAATCAAAGTAGACAGAGTAGGAAAGTTCTAGTTACACGAAGTGAAAGGACGAACCTTTGAAATCTCTTTATCGACCAGTCGAATTTTCTTAGAGCGCTCAATTTTCTCTTTGGGAATGGCAAGTTCTAATTTGGCTTTCTGAGCTTCCACAACTTTCAATTTAGCTTCAGCTTGTTTACACTCTGTTTGGTACGCGTGGAACGTCTTGGTGGATGTGTGTAATTCATGAAGGACTTTGAGTAGCTCTTCATGAGCTTCGATCCCAACTTCTTTGCACTGAAAACCAAGAGAAAACACACACATGAGGACACATTCAAGGATAGAATATTAATTTTAGTCTGACAGGAGTCGAGCCTTCCATTATTGACTATACACCACAACCCACTTTTCTAAAAAGATTATCTGTACTTGTCAAGACAAGTTTGAGTCAAGAATTACATCTGTCCCATTACAAGCCAACAAACCCAAATCTACTTTCTTCAAAAAGTTTCCCAAAAAGAGTTCCTATTGTTTTTAGTCTTCTATTTCTGTTTTGAACATTTTAATGAGCTAACTTCTGACTATTTGTGGCATTCACCTAGCTTTACTAATGAAAGTAAGAAGTTCACTTATCCAGGTTCTCTGAAAAACTATTCTGAGACAGACTTCGAATCTTTCACTAAAGCAGTCACTTCCATATGGAAGACTGACGTCATTTTAAATGATTCCAACGATCAACTAAAATTCTGGTGAAATCGCCCAAAATGTTTATGTAACTAAAATTATTAATTGGTATTCAGGCCAACTTAGTCAATTAGTCCAAAACTTTATGAAATATCGCTTTCCCATCGCAAGTAATGGCTATTGTTTCCAAGTTCCAACGCCACGTACACTCTCTTTCAGTCTTAACTAAGGAAGTTACGAGGCAGGGTTAGAAACGCGAGGGCAAAGTCATTTTCATCACACTATCAACCGTATCGTTCTCGTATGAAACAAACAATAATCATGTCATCGTCGGTCATTTTTACACGCAGGCACCTACATACATACATGATTAGATTGACTGAGTAGTTGGATACTTTTACACACAAAAGAAGCAATATTTCTAAGGAGACCCGAAGCCCGAACTAACCTGTTTATAAATTCGTTGCAAATCATCCGCAACGTAGGAAAGACGAGTGGTCACATGAGTATTATAAATGTCAGCCAGGACAGCATGTTCTTTGCTCTGCTTCTTTGTCTCCGAGATTAGCTGTTGCCAGCAATTTGAGACGGAGAATAAATGCCATTGGTCTCGTCTGGAAAAAATAAAAGAAAAAAACAACATCCATTACAAAACTACTTTTATTAAAACAGAGCTGGTCACTGAAAGATTACAATTACATTACCTACTTTATGACATTTTTCGATACAATATTATTTTAATGTTTCGTCAATATTCATGGCTATTATTAGTTCACACAAGTTTTTAGTTGCTGTAACGCAGTACAGGTAGGTAATCTATGTCCGTAGGCACCCTCAGACAGGATACTAGATTTATAGTGTCCTGAGATTCAAGGCAAGAGCTATAAAAAGTTCATTGGTGTCACTCTTATTTATTCTACAGGGACCATCAAATACCCTCACCGTAACGTAACCTTTAGTTAATCTTGTTTACCTCTTACTCTGGACTTGGATTTTGTTTTATTTTTGTCGGCCTTCTGCTTATTGCTAGTCTCGTTTACGCTGTTTGTTTCAAATACAACTTTCTCGGGATGCTGTACCCGCCTGACCCAGAAACACATGGAGAGACAGCTCAGAATAAAACAGAAATTAAAAAAAGAGCCTTAAGAAAAAGATGAGAGCACGAAGATTACCTACCTAATTACCTATTTATATACGGAGGCAAATACATTCGACGCACCCAAAGGGAGTATCTACTAGAACTGGCGTATATTAACTTTATGTGAACAGATGCTGTAGAAGCTAGAGTTAGTCTGATGCAAAAATTATAGAGAAAGTTGTATACATGTGACGGAGAAAGACTAATCTATCATTTAAATTGTTCCCCACGGACAGGTTCTCGTAATCCTCTACCATACATAAAATCACAAAAATACAAGCTTTACTTTGCTTTACTTTACAATTTTTGTGTGTCCTATCCTACACTACACTCGCATGCATCGCATCTCGCAATCACAAGTCCCACTCCTTCCTTTCATTTTCATCCCATCGATCTTCTCTCTCCGACTAACACAGAAAAAATGAGAGAATCTTTTTCAAGTATCTCTCTCTCTCTCTCTCTCTCTCTCTACCATCTCAACTACAGGGAGAGAAAAACCTACATTTTCCTCAAGATACACTACTTTCATTGAATCACAAGAAAAGTGCAGAGTGCAGCTAAGAACTGAACACGCACACTGTCTATGTATGTATCTCAAATAAAGTGGTACTGCTACACTACTATACACACAGGTACGTACGTACCATGTTTGCAGTATAAACAGTAGACACACTTAAATATATACCTAAGAAACTTATACATAAGATACATCTAAAAGATTATATTTTAACTACCGACGTGTATCTACGTTTTTAAAGCATGTAGCGTAAAACTTGTACAAATGTTTCGTTGCTACAAAGAGCTGCTTACACTAGCACACACGTGTAATGTGGGTACCTATGTTATAATAGCTATAAAAACTACACAGGTAGTTACGACGTAAAACAAACAGCTAGACTCCAGAATAACTAGAATTCTATAAAAAAACACACAAATAAAGGGAAAAGTGGAAGAAAAAAAAACTCATAGAACTCCTGAAACAATTCGACGGGAAAACTAGGAGCAAGAGAAAAAAAGCAAACTTTCTTCTTCCTTTGGTTTTATTCATGGGGCTTAAATACGTAGGTACTTCTCCTATAGTTCAGTTCCCCGGAAAGTAATACCTACGTGTGAAAGTTGTTTTAAGACCGAAGCATTGAGGAGCCTGACAGTCAACAGTCCTACAGAAAGAAAGTAAACGTAAAAGTTTCACTCTCTTTCAAGTGCTTGAAATTTTGAACAGCTATTTTTATCGTATGCCGACGTACTGTGTCTCATAAATGTAGAACCAATGCTCTTTTACCCCCCCCCCATGTGTGTGAGTCCCCCCATGTGAGTGGGGGGACTCACTCACAGCAAAACAAATAATGTGTTACCAGCAGAGCACTTTTGGATGACGCTGGAGTAGAAAACATGTTTTCAGCTTAGTTGACCTTTGGGGGTCAAACCGTTAGCTAGCTAAGAGAAATGGTAAAGGAGTTACGGCAACTCCATCTCCATCGTCAACTCTATTTCCATTAAAAATTAGTTTAAATGGATAAATTATGACCGCTGCATCGCCGATGGAGAGCCAACAGCCTTTTCTTTACTAAATGTTTACTTCTAAATATAACACAGACAACGATCGGGTAATTTTTTCTATTCTTGCCTCCAAATAATGCACTGTGCAATTTTATTACGAAAACTTCATTTTCAAATGGACACATCAACTCATCAAGGGTTACCGTGTTTATATTCAACTTCTTTAAAAGCAGTGCAAACACAGTTTCGAAAGTTCAAAAGGAAACCAACCCAGTTCCATTGCAGTGCATTATTGTAGTGAACAAAATAAATTATGTAAATTGTACACATCCTCTACCTTTTTCCATTACATTAAAGTACCAGAAAATAAAATGTGTTACGCAATGAAACAGTGACGGCGATATGCCGATAACTACATGAATTATTCATGAGAACTCTTCACCGCACTGGCACTGTAGTGATGACTGCCAGCATTAGCGCTGGTTCTCTGGCCTCTGCTCTGGTACTGATCTTCCCACTGAAGGGCCTATCACCCAGGCATCACTATCTTGCATGTCTGGACTGACTACTGAAACTGGGATTCCATAGCAAGTCATAGTCAAGTTGTGACAGTGACAGTGAGATGCCTTGGCTTCCTTGACTAGACGAATTAAGCTTCCTCAAAAGAGAATAAATCTTCAAAAACTAACTGAAACTCTGTCTGGGTACGTTTAAAACTCGTCAGTAATGATTTTTTGACTCAGTCTTTCAACTAGAACATGATAGACACAATTTTGCACAAAAATTTAACGGAAATAAAATAGCAAAACTGGCGTATAGAGAAGAAATGCGTTGTGGAACGTAGTACAGCTCCTGTTTGAATTCATCAGTACTTCTCGAAATCATTATTTCTAAAAAATTTATAGAAGAGCGGTCGACAGCGGTTGAAAACAAAAACAAAGCTTGTGCTACATACTTGGCTAGTACCGACTACGATTGAAATAGGTACACTTTGTACTCAAGTAAGTTCCAGGAGTTTGCTTTCCTGAAAGGGAGGCCCTACATGGCTCATAGCACATGGCAATGGTTGAAGTTGAAATGTGAACGTGCAAGTAAAACTTTGAAATTCGGCACTGGAGCTCGAATGGAAGAATAAAAGATCAAAGTGAGATTTGATATTGAGACACAATCGAACTGGAGACTCACTCTTCGAATGCTGGTTCAGAATCCTACGAACTCACACATTTGCAAAGAGAACGTGCATTCCTTTACCGTCTACTTCTCCGTGTTTTCTACTCATTTCTTCTGCCCTGCCTTTATCTTTCGCATACCTAAAATGTAGAAATGGAGCTCCAGGAGCGAGTATGGGCTTCAAATACGGCTTCAACGAACACTGTGGGAGACAGGAAGTGAAAGTTGGGTCTTTGACGAACGTAGGGTCACGGTCCACACGGGAATACCTTTTTGAAGCTGGAAAAACTTTGGACTTTTTGAGAGAGAGGGAATGAGCACATGAGGAGTTATTAATTTCTATCCAACAAAGAATTAATTAATAGGATTTTCAAAGAGTGCTTCCATCTGCACACTGCCCAACTTTCCAGGCAGCTAGCTAAATTGATTTTTACAGCTGTATGCAGTCTGAGAGTAGATACAGGTAGGGATATGACTATACATTTATTTCTACTCTCTTCCCTTGTGTAATAATTATAATTATATTGGCACCCTGGAGGCTTAGAACTTTCAACTTCAAAGCTATCTACGAGTCGATTGAGGTCGTTGTTATTGTTAGTTTCACATGGTTTCAAAAACGACTGGAATTTCCACCACTACTGCATTGTTCAAAGGTGCATTTTAGCATTTTCTATTTAAATTTTGAAATTTTTAGCACTACTGCTCTTACACAATCTAGCAGACGCGAAGGAATAAATTACAATGAAATGTAATCCGTACTGTGCGGGTAAAGGGAACACAAACAAAGTTCGTTTATTCTATTCGATTGCTATTGTTTCATTTCCCATAAAATACTGCCTGCTTTTGCACAACAGTGCCAGTGCCGTGCATTTTTATTGATTTTTTGTTACTTTTAACAGCAATTATTATTGCACACTGAATAAATAGATGGGCCGCAGGTGGCAACTGCCGATCTACGTGACGACAGCGGCCATAATTCGGACACTGACACGAACATCACTACACAAGTAATGTCACCTCAGCACGTTCCTTAAATTAGCCTAAAATAATGTAGTTAATCAGTCTTGCATGGAAGTTTTAATTATTTACAAACGCACCAATAAAAGCTATTATTTTTTTGTCATGTGGTTGAGTGCAAACATGACTAAGTACACCTATGGAAGCCCTACACCCAAATTAAATAGCACTTGTGTAAGTAACACTGACAGAACTGACAGCTGAACAATCTACAGTGCTGCACCAAAAACCACATTGTGTTAAATAACTAATTGTACGCATTTCCTCACGTAATACATAGAACCTGCATGATAATAGAAAGGCTACGTTATAAATTATAAAAATGTGATTGTAACTACCTACGTACGTATACATATAGGAATAAAGATAAGTGTAGAGATATGGAGACTAGACCTATCCCAATTTAATTAATATGTAAATATATAAAGGAAATAGGAGAGGAATGGAGGAAGAATGGAAGAAAGATAATAGAATTTTAGATGAAGCTTACTTTGCCTTGAGTTCCTTCTGCCTGAATGCCAACGACTTGGCTAATTTGTCCAGACTCCGACTGCATTCTAATTCCACTTCAGCTCGACGACGGAAAAATTCCTGTAATTCCGAAGTGAGTGCCACTTGAGTCTCCACGCGACCGTCTAAACTCTTGAGTTGCTCTTGTAGTTGAAATCTTAAGTCTGCAATGAAACAAGGAGAAGGAACAGATGAAAAAAACAAATTAAACCAACTGGAACTAATTCAAGGAGGAAAAAAATGTCACATCCATTTCAAATTACAAATAAATTAGTACAAATCCCAATGAAAAATAACCTACGTAGGTAGGCATAGGCACGCATTCCTATTTTGAAATCAAATACCAGACTGGTTAGTCACAGTAAACTTTTTAGGCCCCTACTTCAATCCCTTTATAGAAAAGTACAGACTGCCTGTGCGAAAAATCGGATTTTGCTTGAATTAAACTAAAATTCAGTGCATTATCTCAATTTCTCAATGCTAATCGTAAGACCAGGCTTACAAATACAATTAATAGGAAACCCTTTCACACTGGACTGAACACATTGAACATTGATGAGTGAGCATATTTCGCCCCGCCGCGCCGTTCAATTCTCCATCTCGTCAGCTTTTGGCTCCCGAAAACAAATTGCCTATTGTTTATCTCTCGCTCTCGCTTTCTGTCCGGAGCCAAACGGCTTAAACTCAAAGCTTTAACATTGAGCGCTCCAGGCGCCGTTCACCATCAGCACTTAAACATTTCCCATTAGGTTTCTACCTTCGTAGATATGTAGTCCGTCCTTTCCCTATCTTCTCGCAATACAATGCAATGATAGCGAATCTCAAACTGTCTTGATCAAAGTAACAAGTAATATGTACCTATTACCTATACCAACTTACCCATCTTCACAGATATACCCAAGTAAATAGTAAATACCTAACATATAGTAAAGATAGAACATGTGTGCCTATTGTGTGCGACCACAAAACAATTCATTTCTCGTCTACTTTAATGGCTTTCCTAAAATGGTAAATGTGAACGAGTACAATCAACTAAACTAATGATACTACTTTACTACTCAACTAATTTATCCCGAAGCCAAATCCAATCAAAGAGCCTACCTACATGCATGCTGTACACTACGTACACCTTTCAGCCGTCAATTAAACTCAAACCGGGCGGCTCCTCTTGGTCTTTGGGGCTCAAAAATACATTAGGAAGATTCTCCGCTCGGCTTCCGGTTTAAGATGACGGATTTACGCAAGTCTTCAATGTTAGCGAAATTTACGGTACAAGTTTTAACTTACAAAAATATCTTTTTTATATTCTCATTTAACTGTCATTTTCCTTGGTTAATTTTGTCTAAATTTTCGCCAAGAATTACACAAATTAAAAAAAAATCCCGAAATGAACCATAATTTGCAACAATACAGCTTCCTACATGGTGCTCAGTATAGCTGGACGATATTCTGTGATAGCAAGACATGCACATAAGGAAGGACCAAGACGAGGCTTGGTTGGAGTCGGGCGAAGAGTGAGGAGAGCAGACGGAGGAGCCATGCATCCATTGATTCTCCGTACAAGACCAACCACAATCTCTCAACTCATAGTCAGAGTACCCGTCTATTCTCTGCGTATCTACTTTCTACATTACATACATACAGTCAAGGTTGCCATGGCGAACCGGGCGGCATCTCCCATCCATGCTCCCTCATCGGATACTTTCTCCGGAGCTTTACATCCCATTCTACATATTTTATACATCATCGAAAAGTTTACCTAATCTACTGTAATTAAAGTAAATTATTATCACACTTTTAATCTTGACGATAAACAAACTGATGTACAATTAACAAACTGGTAATTGTGAAGTGTAATTGTAGCCCCAATCATGGGCCAACCGTTTAAAAAAGTAAAATCCACCCTTCCTTGTCATCTAAACAAAGTAAAACCACCACATACACACGGACAGTGGCAAAAGCACACACTTATAGTTCTAATGATATTTCTATGACCTCTTATATGCATTAGGTAAGTAGCATTTATATTGTGACCCACTTTTGAAATCTTGCACGCGGTTGGGGGTCAAATTGCATTTGTCACGATCCACAACGCTCAAAAGACTCACAACGAATGTTTTTTCCCTCTTACAACCAAAAAATGGCATAAAGTTGGTTGAAATCCGGAGAGGGCACAGCACGAACTCTCCCTGTAAGGAAGAATTTAAGTATTCTATCTTTCTTAGGTGGCCCATGGGTATTGATTGTGCTGTGCTGTGTCTATGGCCCCCAGAGGGGCCACTTCCCATTTAATAATTAACTTAAAAGCCAGCAACTTCCAATACTAACTAGTAAGAGCCCTGTGCTTTTCCCTGCGCACCTACGCAGGTAATTTATATATCAACACTGAATAAGGCTTGCTTTGACGGCGAATCCATACAGCTCGGCTCGCCCCGTCTTCGAAGGGAATATAACGTCTGGGTTTTTCGAGGAAAAAATAGCAATTTCCGTCTCAATAACGGTTGAGTGTGCGTTTAATTATAAAATTCTCAGTAAAAAATTGAGTCCAATTTCATCCCATTGCCATTTAACATTTCATAAAAACGTATGAAACGGAATGGGTTTTTACGGAGTTGAAGCGGACGCTAAAGGCGTAGGAAATGAATTCACACACAATTCGTCAATGTGCAAATTATTCCAGGAATGCAAAGAATTTCAACCCGGCAGTTCTATTAGCTGTCGCAGATAGCAGTCGTAGATTCTGCAATTCCATATTTATTTTCATGCCTTGCTAACGTGTTAGTTATTCAGTGCTTGAATGATAGACCAGACCACTCATAATACCATAATATTTTTGTATTATCATTAAAGCTATAGGTATGAATCCATGATGATTGCGAGCCCTTTTCTTGTTATTAAAAACATAGATTTTGCCTAGGCACCTACTTTTAGTATGAGACAGCTGAAATTGAAACTTGCAAGTTCAAATCAAGATAATGTAACCTGACTGGGTTCCGGGTTCACAGACACAATAGTAGTTGATTATAACGAAGGACAGAGCAATAGGTACATAGGTACTAGGTATATTATTTATCCGATATTCAACGCTTCAAAGAATAATGCTTATTTTTTCCAGGTCAACCCGCGATTGATTAATGAATTATTATATGTAGATCGCTTGACTGTGTAATACTGTAATGCAATGCAAAGGCAGATGCAATACGCATTAATACACATTACCATATTTACTTGGGTGAATTAGTAGGCAGCCAAGCCAGGTAACCTAACCAGGTAATAGTAATAACTATATAAAGGCTAAAGACTGAATTTAAATTTAAATATAGAAGTGCCTAATAAAAAACTTGCCGTATAACTGTACTCATACTGACAGATAAACTTACGGATGGAATTCGAAAATATTATATAATGACTGCCTTATATTCAGGCCACTGAGGCCACAAATGTGAAAAAATGCCGACACTCAAAGTTTCAAGCAGTATTAGTGTGTAACATGGAAAAGGATAAAAGTTCTTTGAACGAAGAGACGGAGAGAGGGAGAGGGAAAGGCAAGGGTAATTTCATCTTTAGAATTCAGATAAATACGTTATCGCTGAATGTTACCATGGACGCACTGAAGGATGATAAAATGTTTTACAAATGCTTTTATGAAAACTACATGTCTAACATAGGTGCCTACATTTGTAGTTATAATATTCCAAATCCTTAATCCTAAAATTTCTATTGCTATTCAGGCGCACCCTTAATTAAATTAAAATATTCCCACTGGAGCTGGATTTGGAGTCAAAGAACCTACCAACCTACCTATCTACCTTAGGTCTGGTATGTAAGTTTCTATAGATTCGTACTACAGCAAAAGGTGGGCTGTACAACACAACATATGGAGGTTTTTGGGTGCTAGTCGTGCAAGATTAAAGATCCAGTCAACAGAGCACACTATTCATCAAATGAGGAACGACAATCATAAATTTTAAGACGACATGACCAATAATAAATTGTAGGTGTTTGCATATAAATAAGCTACGATGTGACGACTGTGACTGTCTCACTGCTTTACAGTTCACAATAGAGGAATTTAAGAAAAACACCGTTTTACATCTCCAAAAGATGAATAACTGAAGTGCCTACATACAACATATACATACATAGTAGACGGAGTGTGGATAACAGCTGCAGGGTCATATTTTTGTGTGCGTGCACCGAATATCGCTTTTTTAAGTTCCAGTTCCAGGCAACCGTTTGGTTTTGAAATTTTTTGAATAGTTTAAGATAAAATGAATGTGTGAGTGCGTGCGTGTGTGGTGCTGTAAACAGCAAGATTTTAATTCATGGAATTTTATCATTTGTGTACTTGGCAGCGCAGACACTCTTCCATCTCTTCTGATTTCTTCTTTCAAGCGCGATCTCCAGTTCCATTTAATTATTGGATCAGTTTTTAGAGTTGAATTTAAACTCACAATTGAAAAGTCAAAGATATGACTGAGCTAGGGAGTGGGCACATATAGCTATTGTGTAACTACTTAAATAAATTTTACAGTTCATACTACAGAGAGCATAATAATTTTAAATTGCTTACCGGGGAAAACTTCCTTCATGTCCTGCCTGCTGAAACCAGGCGTCCAGCCATTTTTTGGCTGAACTATACAATGAAACATGGTCACGGGCTTTCTCACAACATTATTTTCTTTTGAGGAAGTTTACTACTTGTTCTTGCTGGTATCAAACAACTTAATACTGTATAGTAATATTAATGTGCGTTTGCTGAGTTTTTTTAGTATTTACACAACAGAGCTCATTTAATTCACAATCAATTGTTACTGATTATTGAGCAATACTTGCCGCGACACTGGATAAACCAGGGAAAGTATTTGTATTGTTTAGCTTTGAACTGCTTGGTTTAACCCATCTTGTCTAGTAGTCTAGTCACAACGCTTTCACCGATGAATTTGACGACTTAATTATAAATTATACTGTTTATTGTGAGCTTTATGTTTTTTCGTGTGGACACGACCGTTATCTTGTTTGCTAAAATTCACCAAAAAATACACCATTGTACACTTGAGCACGTAATTCTTATCTACCTACCTGTTAATTATTTAATTTTAGATCACAAATCAGAACGTAGCGTCTTTGAAGGTGCAAGATACGCTCGAAGTTTTTCACGCAAAAAAACAAGGCAAAACGTGACGTTTTAGCCCCCAAGGATAATACACAGAAAAAATGGAAACAGCATCCGTGATTATTAGAAAACACTTCTAGAATCTCTTGTAAGATGTACGTAGATAGAACGAAGCTCACATCTTCAACGAATACGTAGGTATATAAATAGTTTTTGTAATCAAAATCGGTAGGTAATTAATTTTTAGTAATTAAACTGTCTACTTAAATGAGCACCCCCTTTGTGTACTGATATTTCTGTCTAAAACTGGCAATGTGCAGACTCAGACGAAGTTTTATTTACCTGCTATATAGGGTTCTATACAAAATACAAATATTCTTCTAACAAACGTCCTAATTACTTTATATAGGTTCAAAGCCGAATACAGAAGGATTCTAGCGACGGAACAACATCACACAGGATATGCAAACATACACAATCGTATCTTATCTGTATTACTTTATACATGATGTACATACATACATACACAGTACGCCTATCCATCTATCCAGTTTACATTCCATTCCATATATTCCATGGCCATGGCTAATTAACAAGTTAATTTTGAGCCAGAGCCCAAAGCTGAATTACTGAACAAAATAAAAAGCCCTTTATATCTACTCAGTATATATATATAGATATAGTAGAGGTATAGCTATATACAGTGTCACGTCCTGTCCCGCTGTCACAATCAGATCCCTACTTTATCTCCCAGTCTTTTGTTTCTTAATTGTGCAAGTGGAATTATAGGACTGACGAGAGAGTAAAGAAGAGGAATCAGCAAGTAAACACTGGCATGAGTGTCTCAATCCCAATGAATGAGCGTGTGAAGGAGAAAATAATAAAAGGAAACTATATTTTATATACTACTATAATAGGTATATACGGTAGCTCCAAATTTCTCAAGAACTAAAGAATGCCCATATCTAAAACTAAAGGAAACCAAACTAGCCACGTATGCACGCATTTGGCTAGTAAAGCTATTAGCTATTACTACATAAATAGAATGCTGCCCTATTAGACACATTTACTATAAAATATCTCTAGGGTTCTTTTCTTATCTGCGTTCTTTCTTTGGTATATCAGTTCAGTTTTGCCTTGCCTGATATGTCGGTAGTAAGGGACGAGTTAGTTGGTAGATAGTTGGGTATTTGGTAGGCTAAACAATTTAGGAATGAGCAAGTGAAATCTCTCTAGAATTCTGGAATCCTGGAAAAGATAAAGATAAAACCTCCTCTCACGTAAATCACGGACAGACAGACAGACGTAGACACACACCGTAACCAGTAACCGTTACAGTCAAGACTGTCGGGAGTCTGCGTCAGCAGACGTGCTCTACACACACAGATAGGAACGAGCCATAGTTAAGGGGCCTTTCAAATTAAACGCCATACGATCTGGGTGGGAGAAAACACTTTCAAAAAATTCAAATAACGTTTCAAAAATTGGAAAAACATAACGTGCGCCGTTCCAAAAAACGCGCAAAACGTACAACTGACAATTCAAAGAGTGTAAAATAGGATATTTTAGTATTTTCAAAAAAGCAGGAACGTCAGCCGTCATACTTGAAAGGTTCCTTAGGATTTTACCTATCTTACAGAGATATGTATGCTAACGCACAAAGGATAGATCTTATCCTTATCGTTAGCAAGAAATACACGCTCAGTTTTTTTCTTGTAACTCCTAATAGATAGTTTAGCTTTTCATCCCGCCCGGGCAGGACACGGGAGCGGCAATGGCAATAATGGAATGGCATTAGTATACACGGACAGACTGGAGATGGGACTTTGGGAATCCTAAACATTCACCAACACAAGGTTTATACTTATATATTTATTTACTTTTACACCCAGACAGACTGCGGATTGAAATCCCAAATTCGAAAGAAATCCACAACCGCCCAGTCCCAATGGGCGGATATGAAAGGAAAAGACAAACATAGCCACACACACATGGAGTACAAATAGTAGAAGATAGTCGACAGATTACTATGTACAAAGTGTGCCGCCTTTCATTCTCACCACCTTTATTTAAACACCTATCTACACAGCTACCAATACATCTACAATCTACACCAACGCAAAAAGGAACGAAACATCCTCATCCTAATACGGCTGGGAACAGTCAAACCTCTCTCGAACGTCTTACAAATCAAAGATTGATTACTTTATATTTTATCATTCTAATCCACAATCCAATCCATCCGTTCCGAAATAAATACCTACCTATGGTAAGGAACTACCCACTTACTTACGTAATGTACTTTAATGCGTCCAAACCTTAACGCTACCGTATATTACAGTAAAAAAAGGTTTAAAATGATTGTACGCTTAAATACATCTTTTGCCATAATTAGTAAAACATTTTGCTATAAAACATAGAGACCCTCTTCAAAAATAAAAATTCTAAAAACTTATTTATTCTTACAGTGCAGTGCTACAAGCCCCGCTTGAGAAAAAAGAGGGCCTAGCAAATTGTACACATTTTAAAGCTCCAATGACTTTGTAGATGCTAATCGATTTTACCTAAAAGTAAAAGTAAGCCCAATAGAAAAAAACATCGAAAAAAGCTTTATAGTACAAAGAACACTTGTGTCACGAACAGAAATCAAAGGACAAAGTAGAAAGAAAAATGAAAACAAAATCTATAAAAAGCTTTTTCTCCCCCTTTCTTTCATTTCACGCCATGTCATGCTCCATAAGTATGTATGTACAGACATACAGTCACCGTCTGAGCTCGTGCTCAGTGTGTGCAGTGCGGGTGAAGGCCATAAAAGGAAATTATTTATTCATTTTTAATGCAAAATAAGAATGTGGATTTTTATGCACTCCGACTCGCTCCCTTCTCCTGCCACCATCGTGATTCGTGGTCCATAAAGCAAAATCACGTCTTGACATACCTACACAATAGTTCTTAGTAGAAGCAAAATGACGCATATCCTTCCCTCCCTAAGATCCCGCGTCAAAATCTGAGGTGGACCAGCTTTTCAAAGCCATGCATTTATGGTATTTTCCAAGTTTTCAAAATATTTCCTGTACTTTCCTTTACATTTTGAATCAACCTTACACAAGTTATTTTGCGTCTCTGTCACGGGTAATATTATACAAAAATTCTACGCCGCTATGCTTATAGTAAAGTATACCGTGACCTTGACGAAAGTTCCAATCTGACTGGAATATTCCAATATTCACCTTGAGAAAATTGTAAATCCCTTAAACTCACACTTAAAGTTGAAACAGACGATGAAAATGAAAAGGAAATAGAACAAGAATAAAAATCAGAACAAGAGACTTTCACTCTTCACTTTGCGTTACGGCTACACAGTACAGCCTGTTAGGATCAAATCAACTTTCACTTTCCTCACGTCAACAGAACAAGGGGGTAACGTATTGAGATTGGGATTTAGATTCAGACTTAGATCTTGTGCCCAGGGTCCACAGAGTGGCATAGCTCCTTATTTTTTCAAGTCAACTAAAGGGAGGCTGAGTAGCACTGAACTGATTTCGTACTTTTCTCGTCCGTCTACAAACACATACTAAAGACTCACTCCTCCTCAGACACACACACACCGTCGTTGAGTCTCGAGAGTTGAGACACAGCGTGTGTCTACAGCAACTAGAAAGGAACTCAAGACTGTAGACACTACTACTGTAGAGAGTGTGGCGAAATTTCCCAGATTTTTTTCTTGTCCGTTCAAATCCAAGTCTCAAGGAAACCAAAATCAACAGACCGAATGTGAACGGCGCGCGGAAAACAGAAGAGAGCACTGTTTCACCAGCAGCCTGCCGTAGCCTTGCCTAAGCTAACTGAGACTCAAGCTTAGCTGAGAAATTCCAATTCCGAATCCTCGGCTCTCGGGTTTCTATCTCCACTGCTTCAAATACTAACACAACATCAGCGTCAGAAGCAAAGCCATAGCCATGCCGGCTACAGACCAGTCGCTACAGTTACGAAATACATCCAACACCCTATATACCTACACCGGTTTCCTATGGGACCTTCCAAATATGACGTCAAACAATTTTGGCCAGGGAAAGCTTCAAAATAGTTAATTTAAAAAAGTGCAAAAATATACATAAAATGCCTAAGCAGTCTCTAACAAACTTAAAAGCCTAAAATTCAAGCTTCAAAAAAGTGGGAAAAAAGACATTTCAATAGTTATTTCCATAACGTCATTCTTGAAAGGCCCCTAAATGCGTAGCTGGTACATTGGTAGATGCAAGTACCTATACGAATTGTGTATCCATATAGGAGTGTATAGATATATAGAAACAGTATATACACCTACTAGATACTATCTACAGTGTACACGGACGGAAGGACGGAAGTTACCCGCTCTTACTTTCGCTTTCTCCACACTTTTATATCAGTGAAAGGCTCGGCTCTCACTCTGTTGCAATATGATGTGATGTGATGTGATGTGAGGGAGTTAAAGTGAAAAGTTTGAGAGAGCTCCAGTCAGCGCGGCCGCAGACACACGTTCAGTCATCTTATGCTAACATCACATCGCCTAGTAGGATCCTAATCCTACATGGCATTCCTACTGGCAGCGTTTTACTTAAATATACACAGGACGTATGTATCTATGTGCCTTATACTTTATTGAACAACTCAATACAACTGTGATTATATCCAATTTCCCCATAGGTACCAGCCTAACTAGTAAAGTAAGCGGCAACTAGCAATTTCATTCCCGATGTTGACTGCCCACCTCCATAGCCATTTTATTAATTAATATTATTTACCTACCTACATCTACATATATACAAATAAAGGGAGAAGTTGCCAATAATATTCACGTTTGTTACTCAAGAAAGTTTACGCAAGCTCTCCAAAAGTATAGGTATTAAATACTGTGCTAGTAGTATTAGTGCCCTTCCCTCTCGTTCCCTTTCCTAATCCCTGTAGTGGCTCCAGTACCTAAATTCGATTGGAATTCCGGAGCTTTCGGCCTTTCGGCTCTCAGAATATAACAATTATGTAATCGGAATCGGAATGGGTTATCGTTTTCCTTACGTTTTCCTTCCCTTTCATTTTGACGTATGACTTGTGTCTATAGTCTATACACTCCGTCCCGGTTTTAGATATTCGCCGAAATCACTTGGAAGTGAGACTGAGTGAATAATATAATTTTATTGAGGCAATACGGAAACGTTTACAATCAATAAGAAGGTGTAATAATAATACAGCCCAGTGTGTGTATTAATGTCTATTGGTAAGAATTAAAGGAAGCAACCCAGTGAGAGCCATTCCCTTTCAATTATAGGTATTAGAGTAAGAGTAGGTACTATAGATTGCTCAGAAATATTATGCAATTGTCTACCCTTGTGACCCGCGTGCCTGTCTATTCTTACTACCTACCCAGTTAGAGGAGGCAGGCACTTTAAAATACTATTGGATGGGATTAATGGGATAGGAAATGGAAGTGAAAGTGGGAAAAGGAGCCATCCAGCAGGTCCCTCTCTAGTTCAAGTAAAGTAGTATCTATTATTATTCTCATTCACAATTTCAATTTCAAAGCAAGCCTATACACAATGCAGATCTTCCAGCTGCTTCGTCGCTCCCCTGTACTTCACGCCTACACAAGACAATGACACTGTATCGATTGTAAAAGCATTAGTAGGACTGAAGCAGATCAGTCTGAAGATATCCTGTAGAATGTCAATCCTATGCCTTTTCATACACAAACTGCGTAATGTACAGCAATAGGGATACCGATGCACCAGTACCAATTTATACCTTGTAGCAATAATATTGTTTATTTTTTAAATCTTAACCTTTTCGAAAGGGTAATTTATAAAGTTATACACCTTTTGAAACTGTTATTTTCAAGTTTTGACCTTTTTAAAAACGTTATTTTATATTTTTTGACCTTTTTAAAAATGTGACTTTGTTAAATTCTAGATTTGACCTTTTTGAAAGTATTTGATACTAGTTTTGAATGTTTTTGGAAACGTTAATTTGCAGGCTTGACCGTTTTGAAAATGTCCGTTTCTAATTTTGCCCATTTAAAAAAATTTGCTTCGTAGAAAAAAAACTACTGTAAATCGTTCTTTCACCGGAGGTTTCCCAGTTCCGAAATGGTTTAACCTTAACTAAGCAGGTACGTAAAACACCATATTATTCCCCGCCTCTTATTATTCCCCGCCTCGTATAATTCCCCGGGGTAAATCGATTGAAATAGAAATAATTCCCCGCCCCGAATAACTCCC